>CAUYRH010032399.1:0-33246 GCA_963574655.1 Perodicticus potto | reverse complement strand
TGGCATCTTTTAATATAGAATATCTGGGCGGTGCCTGTGGCTTATCGAGTAGGGCACCGGCCCCATATACTGAAGGTGGCGAGTTCAAACCCAGCCTCGGCTGAACTGCAAAACAGAAAAATAGCCGGGCATTGTGGCGGGCGCCTGTAGTCCCAGCTACTTGGGAGGCTGAGGCAAGAGAATCACCTAAGCCCAGGAGTTGGAGGTTGATGTGAGCTGTGTGATGTCTGCTTTATCTACCGAGGGCGATAAAGTGAGACTCTGTCTCTACACACACACAAAAAAAGCTGACAAAAGTCAACCTAAAAAAGATATTACTGCCAAACAATACCTCTTATAAAATTCAGGTATGCAAAAAATAGCTTGTTTATGAATTTACTTTTAACAATATTTAAAGTTTAATGCTTAAATAAATACTTTAATAATTTAAACATTATTGGAAAAAGGAAAATATAGAATATTTAATAGTTACAACAGAAAACATCAGTGCCAGAAACAAAAGATATTTTCAGTCAGATATTTATGAAAAATGAAGAATGATTTGTGGTATTGAACATTACCAATGGAGAAAAATATTTTGAAAAACTAATACAGAAGCCCTAATGAATGTAAAATGAACATACTGATTAAAATTTCAGGTAGATTCATAATTCCTCATTGGAAAAAGGGTTCTTATTACCACAAATCTTTCATGTTTATCTTATCTTTTTTCACACTTTCATATTCTGTTCGGTTTTTCACAGATATTAATACACAAACAGTATTCATGGAAGTTTAAATGTATGCAACATGTAATTGTCTATATTTGAATGTTCTTCGGCAGTAATTTTTAAAGTTGATTAACGGTAGAATCACTTGTAAGCTTTTAAAAATTATTGACACTCGGGATCTAGTACAAAAAAGAAAATGAAAGTAGAATATTGACGAGTATTTGTTAAAATCTTCCCAATTGATGGTCTTGTTCCCTGGGCCTAAAACACACAGCCATAAAGACTCTTGTGCCCAATCTACTAACTGGACTTCTGTCTTTCCCATAAAACAGCCCTTGCTCTGTAGCACCTCCAGCAAACGTGGCACTATCTTCCCTCAGCTACAGAAGCTAGCCACCTATATCTGATGCAACACAATTAGCTTTACCTTCCACAGCTTTGCACATCTGACATTTGTTATTTGTTTCTGCAGCTCCGCTGCTAACACACTAACATAGTCTCTCACAACTGACGACTGCAAGATTTTTCTTCATGTTCTCATTTTTCCTGGGACAACTAACAATTCAGCATGTTATAGTCCTGGTTGCTCTATTTAAGAAAAAAATCAAACATCTAATCATGTAACTTTCCTCTATAAAGCATATTTTTAAGATAAATACATTTCAAATATATCATTACAAATTATATTAGTATTACAATTAAGTCATATATCTTTCAGGTTGTGAAATAACATATTGATTCTTATTCCAGAAAAAAATTGTGATGCTCATCTTAATGTTATATGAACAGTTTTATATATTAAAATTTATCTTTAAGAGAGAGCTGTGGTAGGCTATTAAATTATTTTCTATTGAGCTAGAATTATTGTCAAAATGAGCTGCTACATATAAACACATATATAGTATATAGTGAGTTAAAAACTGGTTTTCCTTTTAAATTTGACCCTCATACAGTATCATGAATGGCTCCATTGAATAAAAGATGTCATTTATAAGCTTCATTATTTTACATGAAATAAAATATTTATACTGAGTATACTTAAGTTTATGATGAAATTATAAAACATAAATGATATAAATAAATATCAAGTAGCTCTTTTCTCTCTAGAATTTGCTTTGTAAGAAAGAAATATCCAATGCCCAATGTGATCTTTTAGTTTGGCTGCTGTTCTTTTTATTTATTTTTAATATTAAGATAATAATGCCTTAATGAAATATATATATTTGTCCTATGTCAAATATAAGCTTTCCAATTCACAGATAGTAATTTGCCCTTATCATCTTATAAGCCTTGTGGTTTTGGGATTTGGAAAAGGTAATTAAATTAAATATACAGCAGAGGGTATTTTTGTGGAGAAAGCATCTAATAATAGAGGTTAATTAGCTGCTTGAGTAGCAATAGAACTATAATGAAAAACCACAAAGGAACACAATGGCAATTAAAAACAGAGAAAATACATTAGAATTCTAATGTATTTTATGCACATCTAATTTTATAAACACCACACAATTGTTTTCTTGGGTTTACACATTCAGTTTTAAAATATATCAGGTCACTACAATTTTAAAATAAAATTGTTATCTCTCATTTACAGCTTAGTCTACTTAGATTTATTTATTTTTTTCCTCATGGTATGCTCTCTCTTTAATCAGTAATATCCAGTAATTTTAGATTTTTTTTACCATTTATAATTTCAAAACTTCTTCACAAAAATGCAACCTTTTTTTCTTTTTTGGCTAAAGTTGCAGATGTGTGGCAAATCTACCACATACAGAGTAGTAAAATCAGAATTTTCTAGAGTGACACTTGACCTTTTTTCTTATGTTCACTTTTTATGTTATAGTTCATATTTTTATCTCCTATTTAATGCAGTTCAGCTTATGTACACAGGGGGTATTTTTCCAGCTTGAAATAAAAACTATGATTAACGAATATTGGTAGATATTATATGTACATATAATAAGACATCAAACAAAATCTATTATTACACTATCAAATTCTTAGAAATAATAGTTCTCATTTAAAAATGATGATAATGAAATACTAATTGAGTGGTATTTTATTTCAGTCACTGGTTTAAAAGTTTCTCTTCCAGAGCTCTTGGGGGAACAGATTTGCAAACACAATCTTGGATACCAAAACTTGTACCGGTACTACATAGGATATAAAAACTATCCAACCTCCAAGAAGACTTTCCTCTATATCCCCCACCTCATATGTTGTCAAGGAAGTTATTGGACAGGAGAAAATACCCAGAAGGTGGATTCCGAGAACAACAAACCAAGAAGTTTACCCAGGCTGGTGTGATGGCTCACGCCTGTGATCCTAGCACTCTAGGAGGATGTGATGGGTAGATTGCTAGAGCTTGGGAGTTCCAGACCAGCCTGAGCAAGAGCGAGACCTTGACTCTACTATAAATAGAAAAATTTTAGCCAGGCATTGTGGCAGACACCCTCCCAGCAACTCAGGAGGCTGAGGCAAGAGGATCACTTGAACCCAGGAGATTGAGGTTGCTGTGAACTATCATAGTGACATACCATGACACTCTACCTATGGCAAGATAGAGACTCAGTCTGGAAACAAAGGGAAGGGAAGGGAAGGGAAGGGAAGGGAAGGGAAAGGAAGGGAAGAGAAGGCAAAGAAATAAAGAAATTCCAGGAAGTAGAGCTGAGTCTAATGAAAATCTACCCACTGCCTAAGCAAGAGTTTTCCACATCCCTCTATCATGAATTCATTATTGTTAAAAACCCCAAACTAGTGATAACTATTTTTAATGTAAAAAATTCCATATAATATTTTATTATTTTCTAACAATGTAGGTGGTTGATGATAAATTCGTCAGAGACATAAATTATACATGTGTGGTATTTTTTTTTAGGTTATTGTGTTCTTTCTTTTTAATTTTTTGGTAGATTCTGAAAGAACTCAACTATTACACTTTGTGCTACTCAAGTATTTATTGATAGTATCCTGACCCTCACAACTGGTCCTCCATCAATCTTTGGAAAATAAAGAACAAGTACTTTCTACCAGAGTCTTGTAAAGAGCTGTTGAAGCAGAAATGCCTTAATACTTCATCCCGTTAAGGTCATAGATATGAAGTAATGCAAAGGAAAGCTGTCTAGCATCTTCAGATCTTTTTTTTAAGATATAAAATTTTAAGTGTATTTTATATTAGAGAGGGGGAAGAGAATGGGAGAAGAGATGAGAAAGGGGAAGAGAGCAGGCAGTGAGAGAGGAAAAGCATCTTCAGATCTCTTAAAAGTGAGCACTTAGAGTCATCTTTAATAATACAACATCTAAGCCGGTAATAGACTGAGACACTGCCTGAGGCTTGTGTAAACCCTGCATTAGCCATGTAGATGCCCTTCCTGCAGGCCTAGGAACTTCGGTGGAAAATGAGAAAATAGGCCAACCTGTTTTGGCATTCAAAATCTGGATCCAGACTCATGAACTCTTACCAAACTATTATAACTATTATTAGAAATAATAGTGGGATGGGAACTATATCCCATCCATATGTTTTATGTTTTTTTTTAAGTGTGAATGGACAGTATTCTTCTCATAAACATGCTCATTAACATAAAACTCAGTGAAACAAGATGAAGGTGACTTTTTTTCTTTTACACAAGACAACACAAATTTCAAAATTGGTTACATATTCATCACTAAGAATACAGATACTTTTTGCTGCCAGTTTCACACAAGGATAGTGGAAATGAGTCCCTAGAAATGAGTCCAAGCAGTTTAATACTCTAAAGTAAATAGGCAATATTCCTGAAGGATTCCTTGCCTTGACTTTGAAGATCCCTGAAGCAGTGCTCAAACCAATAATTAACAATATCACCCTAACTGCATTATGTCAGTTAGCAGCAAAACGTTAAGGAAATTACAATACGTTGTTTCTAACTTGAGGGAAATGGCAAAAGAAAAGGGCCAAAGACTCCTTACATGAGTTGTTTTTTGTTTTTTGGTTTTTTTTTGAGACAGCGTCTCACTATGTTACCATTGGTAGATTGCCAGTGGTGTCACAGCCCACAGCAACCTCAAATTTTTCAGCTTAAGCGATTCTCTTGCCTCAGCCTCCTATGTAGCTGGGACTACAGGCGTCCACCACAATGCTTGACTGTTTTTATTGTTGCAGTTGTCATTGTTGTTTAGCTGACCCGGGGTTCGAACCCGCCTGCCTCAGTGTATGTGGCTAGCTCCATAAGCACTGTGCTACAGGCGCCAAGCCAAGACTCCTGATATGAGAATTTGCCTCTACCTACTTCTTGTTGCTATCTTGTAATCACAATAATATGAGATTTTTATTAATTATTATTTTTTTTTGTATTTTTAACTTTCCAAGTCTAAGCACTGAGTCTTTCAGGGAGACAAGGTTCAACTCGTAAATTCAAGCCAAATGAACATATTCTCTCTCCTGAGATGGGAGCCCCTCTCCGAATTGTCTAAACTGCAGTAGGCTTGGTTGTTTCTTTTAAGAACTCATAGATCACACAGTAGCCCCCTTGATACTTCCCTGTCCTTCGAGCAAGCCATGTCACCAGCGGATGGGGACAGTGTATGGTGAATCATAATTTGTTAGACCTTGCAAGTTCTCTATTTTTCTGTTCAGTCTTGTATATTCAAGAGCTTCTTTCAATTCATTGCATCGTGTGGTTTCCTTCTAAAATAATCTTCTGAGAGCTCTTGCTTTTCCATAAGTTATCTGAACCAATGATAGATAAATTCATTTTTTAAAATTATTTCTACACAAACACACATTTCAAGTTTAAGTGGAAACTTCATAGACTAAATATAATCTTGATATACAAGATAGATGATGTAAAAACATCTTTAAAACCTACAAAAAAGGGAAAATATTAGCTTTAACTTTAAACAATATACTAAAAGTTGTTAGTAAATACTCCAATATTATAAAAACATGAATATAAAATAAAGACAATTTAAATAGTAAATTTTAAATAGGAAATGAACTATAAAAATATATATATTCTGTATACAGAAATTAACTTCAATAATTGAAGATACATTTTAAAAGTCTGATACCCTAAATATAGTTATCAAATATGATACTTTTATCCTTATGGGGCATATATGTCTTGACATTTCAAACCTTAACAAATTATCTGACATATGGATATGATATAAATCAACCAAAACAACTGTTTGTTCCTTTTGTGTTAGTACACTCATATTTCAGTGTTTGGATGTAACAGATAAAATAGTAAATCACATCCTGTTAGAATTATATTTTAGAATATCATATTATAAATTATCATCAAATAAATATGGCAATGGTCTTTTTCATCATAGAACTTGTTAGTAAAAAAATGGGTCTTCTGTATCTGGATGGACCTCCATATTCCTCTCTGGACTGGGAACCTCTGACCCAGACATGAGCCAAGTAGAAACTATCAAAGCCTAAGAAAAAGACAGGTGCATTTTATTGTTTCAAAAACCCATTCCTTAAAAGTAAAGAACTATGAACTCTCATGGTTGAAAATAAAGGGTGAAGAAAAACAGTGGCAGCCTATGAGGCTTTTTAGAGATCTTAGGAATTTGTGGCCATAAAATGTTAGAATCTCTTCAAAGCAGTGTATTTAATTCTGTAAACTAGTTTTCTTTAACTCTTGTGGATAGGAAAAAGAGAACCATATAATGCTTTTCTGAGATATCGGGAAAACAGTGGCCCATAAGGAGTTTGAATGCTCTAATAAATGCTAGGTTATGAATTAATGACTATGTAAAAAGAAATAGCCAAACACAATTTAAATAGATTAATTTGTTTCTGAACAGTGCCATAATGCTACCTCTGAATAAAAAAAAAAATTAGATTCATTTTACAGCAGTTTAAAAACGAGTTTTCTTGTACAAGAATAAGTACTCTAGAGGACTCAGGACTTCGGATTTAATGGAAAGAAAAAACTAAAAGGAAAGAGATTATGACCACATCAGTCTTTGTTAAAGTTTTTATAATCCATTTTAAAGCTTGGTGAGCAAAATAGGTTAAAATTGACCAAAAAGGAGGCAAGAAAACAATTACCTGTGATATTAAAAAAGGATTCAAATAATTTATTTGGAGGTAATCTATATAATACTAATCAGTTATGATTAACACTTGATATTTTCCAACCAATTTTAAAACAAGCTGTGAGCTGTTCCATTATTAGTACAGAAAGTGGTTTGGTGAATTCAGAAAGTTATCACAAATAGATTATACATATACCTGTATATACACACATTGATTGACATATATATTTATTAGTTAATATAAAAGGCATCTGAACCCTGACAGTTGAGTCATGGTATTTTCAAAATCCATCCTCTTTTCACAAAACAACTCTAGGTCATTCCTTTATACACAGCCCTTCATCTCTGTATTTCCCACATCCATGAATTCACTTGCCCAGACGGAACATATTCAGAAAAAGAAAAGTCTGTGCTGAATATACACAAATTTTTCTTGCTGTTATTCTTTACATAATACAGTATAACAACTATTTACATATCATTTACATTGTATTAGGTATTGTAAGTAATATAAAGAAGATTTAATATACGCAGGATGATAAGTGTAGATTATGTGCAAATGTACAATCATTTTATATAATAGACTTAAGCGTCTACAGATATTTGGTGTAAATGGAGAGTCTTGCAACCAGTCTCCCACAGATACTGAAGGACAATTGGATCCCTAAAGCCATGTAGTGCTAAGTACCAAATATTCTGTACTTGGCTTTTGTTTTTGCTTGTTTAATCTATCATTTCTGTAATGTTGGTCTGTGAAGATTTAGGAACTTAGACTAGGGACAAACAGATCAATACCTGGACAAGATTTTTACTTTCCATTGCCTTTTAACTTTCTTACTCTGCATACATTGCTATCGAGTTAACCACATACCTGCAAACACAAACAGCACGATCAGCCACATTTTGCCCTAAGTGTTTATTCATCAGATGCTAAATGGTGAACCTTCAATAAAACGCACCAGCAACTAAATCTTCAACAGTACAAGATACTGTTTTAAGCGCTGATTGCATTGCAAATATTCATAGTGTTATCTTTTTCCTCTTAAAAGTGTCTGTGGTCTAGCCAAGGAAACAGAAATTATATGTAAGAGATTATTACTGTGACCTATTAAGGTTGTGGCAAATAAAATACATCTTTAATAGTAGAAAGGGACTTTTATGGAAGCAGAATGATGAACAAGAGTTACAACAACCTAAGTTCCACTTACTTAAACTTTTTTACACATGCATTTCTTATAACAGGGCTATTTACTTCTTTCTTCCAATAAAGAAAAACATGTGTCAAATGCAGATATATTTAAGAAACTCTGGATTAAATAAAATGAAGCCCATTACTGAACTTACCAGAGGCTTTAATATGCTAATGTATTATCAATATACATCAGAGTACTCAAGTGCTCTTTCCCAAACTAAATGAACCAGGGGATGCATTTTTTGGCAGATCACAATTTTTTGATAGCGTATCATTTGATAGTTGTTTATATTTTTGAATGAAATTAGAAAATACTTTTACTCAAATACAATATAAAGGTAAAGTCATATTACTGGAGCATAGATATATAGGAAATGATGCTAGCACCCGTGTTACAGATGAAATGTTAATCAACCTTTACATTTTCCAAGATCACATAATACAAAATATCCTTAATGTCATATACAGTAGAACCTCCATAAATGACCATTTCTCTACATTGACCACTTTAAGTTGACCTAATTTTCATAGATCAGACAGGCACTGCACGTAGATAACTAACAGACTTCGTTGCTTATTTTGACCACTTCTGCATATGGTCTTGAGTGGTCAACTTATAGAGGCTATACTGTACATAGTTATTTTTAGAATTAATGAAAACTGACCAGTAGAATAAAGAATTTCTATTCAGCTTATAATTCCATGATGAAATAGCTGCAATACAAAATCATATTTATTTGCATATAGAGGATTTATTGCCCTTTAATTCCTCTTAGGACCCTAAACCTTTATTTGTCAAATAGTTAAGGATAGATTGTTATTCAACTAATTTTTTTTTTTAGGAAATACCTTTTTAAATGAAGGGAAATTCAATGTGTAATATTTACCAGTTCCCAGTTACAAAGTTAGCTGGACATTTGGTTAAAAGATAAAGATTCAGTTGACCACAGCCTCTTTACATTTTTTGCATAGTCTTGTGGACACATGAGTTTGGTTGATTGAGCTTCTGTGAGTCAAAACTAGGAAATCTTTTGTTTTGCAGTGAAAACTTATTTCTTTCACTCCCTATCCACTAATTTATATCATCTCTAACTTTTGACATTTAAAGAAAAAAAAATAACCTTTATGGAATAATCAGTAGTCAAAACGTGCAACAATAAGGTACATTTTACCATTTTGAGATTTCCAATAACATTTTAAAAAGAAAACTATTGGATAAATTCCATTGAATCTGAAATAGTCAACTGCTTTGAAGGCCATTTGTTTTTTAATGTATTTTCTGATATCAGTCTTTTAAAGATAGAATGCAACTTTTTCTTTCTTTTTGTTTGTTTTCATTTCTATGTTCAATTTAAGAGTATAAACTGAATATTTTATACTATCATCTATAAAATCTTAAATTTATTTTAAATTCTCACATTCTAAAAACTATATCTTGAAATATTGGCTAGAAGGACTTGAATGAGTACTCAGATGAAACACGTATTTTAGTTTTACTAATCCTCTTGATACTTGCCCAAACCTTATGACTATTATTTTACATATTGTTTATTAGTGATGTTGTTGATTACCGTTTAGAAAAATATATGTTAATTTACTTTGTATCATACAATTGCTATTTTCAGCATGAAAACTGCACACTCTGGCACACTTTCAAGTACGTATACACATCAATCCTTAAGCGATAATTTTACATTATGCTTGTATTTTGTGCAGCTTTTTTGCATGTGATTTTATATAAATAGCTTTAATTCAAATACCTTTTATTTATTATGTTTTCCATTGATTTAATTTACACATAGAATTTTTGAAAATGTAGCAGTATATAAGGTAAATTTTGGCAAATTTTGTATTAATTGCTCATATAAGAAACATTTCTACTAATTTGGTGATGAAAAAGGAAAACATTATATTTTATTTCAATAGTATAAGGAATTATTAAACTATCCTTTTCTTTTCTTGTTATATGTATGCATCATGTCTCTCTGCCTCAAAATCATCTACCATATTTCTAATATACAATAAATTTACTCAATTTTATCTAAGTTCCTGATAGTACTACTTAATCAACTAATACATATGTAATTCACAAATATCATTAGAGTTCTGGTTACTTGTTTAAGGAACAAGAATCTTTAGATTATTTCCCTTGTATTCCCAAAAAGATACGCTCTACTAGCTTACAAATAAATGGGCAACATATTTTAATCTAGTGTGATTTATAGAAAACAAAACTTACAAGAGTATCTTGAAAGCAAATGTAGAAAGAAGATAAGCAAAATAAGATAGTTATTAAGAGGTAAAGAAGTAGACTAGAAAGAAGCGTAATTTAATTTTTGAGGTAAATTATTGCAACTATTAAATAAAAATTAAAATTGTAAATCACTTGTAGATTTTCAGAAATAATTGTAAAAATAGTGGGGAGGGGGTCACATGCACTCTATGCCCAGCTTCATGTACTTCACCTATCTTACATTAGACGGTACAATTGTTAAAATCAATGTACCTATATCAATATACCAATCTTAACTAAAATCCATAATTTATTCAGATTCCCACTCATTTTTACTTGTTTATTTACTTTTTTTTTTTTACTTTTTCTTTCCAAGTTCCCCTCCAGAATACTAAATTATAGTTAATAATCTCATCTCCTTAGGCTCCTATTGACTCTAACAGTTTCTTAGGATTTCCTTAATTTCCATGACCTTGAGAGTTTTAAGGAATACTTGTCAGGCATTTTTTAGAATATTCCTCAGTTGAGAATTTCCTGATGCTTTTATCTGAAATGTTATGTGCTTTGGAGAAAAAGACCATAGAGGTATAGAGTTATTTTCATCACATCATATCATGAATACCAACTATCAACCTGATATACACTGTTGACCTTGATCATGTGTGTGGCTGAGATAGCCCTTTGTATCTATTGGAAGTTAAAAATGAGCACATAGTGAGATCAAGATAATGACTGGTTGATACTGCAGTGGATAAAGGTTTTATAAAAAACTTGTTTGTTTAATTATTATGGGTACATAAGAGTTGTATATCTTTATAGGATACATGTGGTGCTTTGATGTAGGCATTCCATGTAAATTAACCAAATCAGAGTAATCAGGGTATCTGTCACCTCAGTCATTTAACTTTTCTTTTTTTTTGTCCCTTATTTTCATATTGTATTCTTTGGAAAGAAATCACGGTGGTCACACTTAAGGATGTAGAGGTATATCGCCCCCTCCTTGGGGGAATAGTACCTACATGAATTATAGTTTTTTAAATTTTGTGAAGGAGATCTGCAGATGTCCTCCATATATTTATTTATTAAACAATTTATATCAGTAAAACTCATAGATATTCATTTTATACTTTGGGTTATAATCCCTTACCACTTTGCTTTGCTTGTCAAATTTTTGTGGTTATTGGGTATTTTTTCACATGACTCCCTTTGACATAGCTAATCATTGTGTTTTGGGGGTGTGGGGGGGTGTTTGAATTTGGGATACTGCCCCAGTTTCTGGTACTACAAGATATTGCAGGCTCATCTTTTTAGTTCGTACCTCACTTTTGGAATCTACCATTTCTCCAAGTGGTTCTGGCTCCTATTAGTAGAGAGTGGTATTAGAAACGAAGGTCTTAATTCTGTATGTCTTTGTTCTACTGGATTGTCCTGGTTCCTAAGCAATATAAGCTGACAGGAAAAAAATATGTTTAATAATCTGTGTATATGCAGATATTTATAAATATTTGTATTTGTAGCCCTTTTTATTATGTCATCTCATTTTATGTACTTTTCCCTACACTTAAATGCATAAACTGTGGGAGGAGTGAGGTGCAACACTGACGGATAACATGGGCATCTAGCATTGCGCTTGTTTGTTTGTGGGGGGAGGTATAAGTGGCAACAATTTGTTTGTTTGTTTTTGCTTACTTTCTTAAGATGGGACACCTATCATATCATCTATCATATCATATAGATGTCCTATCATAAGAAAGTAAGAGCCTTGGTTACCACATACCTAAAATGTCACTGACATGCCAAGTCTCTAATCATTCTTTTTGTTGCTGGTGTAAATTGAGTAGGACCCCATTGACTTCATATTGATTTTGTCCTTGGGCTACCTGTGCTGTAGTAGACAATTCTCCGTAGTCAGCGTCCCGAGCTCAGGAAAGTCATCTTAGAGTTTTTAAGCCAGTCTAGGCACTAAGGTGATTAGGACAAAACTATCTGGAGACCTGTGTAACTAATCCCAGTCCAGTTTGCTAAACTTTAGAACCATGAACAAATACAAAGGTTGTTTTCTTCAGTGAATAATAACTTTGGAATAAATTGTTTTCATTAATAGACTCCTAGCAGAATGTTGTGAAGAAGCACACCAACCTGAAGATGAGACACACAATGAAACCAATCAGTATTTTCAGATAAGCCTAATAATTTATATTGATTTAGGCATGTAATATATTTTGTGGCATGACAGAAGAAATAACATCTTTCTTCAAAAGATGCAGACACATCACTGCAGTCACATGCCATACAGAGAAGTTACTCCAGGGATCACACACTCTCTACACCCTATACCAAAACTAAAATTATGACATTTTCTAACATAAAAATCGTACATAGGCAACAAAAAATAAGTAAGGCAGAGTTTAGGATTAAAAATAAAAAAACTTTTGTATATCAAGAGACTATCAATTGACTGAAAAAGCAGCCCATTGATGGGAAAACATTATGAAGAGAAGTTTTTGAATGTACACAACATAAAGAAATGATAAATGTTTGAAGTGATGGATATGTTAATTACCTTGATTTGGTTGGTACACATCCTACCAAAATATCACATTTACTTTATAAATATTTATAATTATTATGTGTTAATTAAAAAATAAGAAAACCTTAAATAAAGAAATGACCCCAATTGTTCTACTCAGAAATAAATGCTCATCACATACACGCACACACAAACACAAAATCCTTCAAAATAGTTGCAAGACACATATCAGCTAAAAGATGAATATATATAGAATACATAAAGAATTCCTTCACTTCTGGCTCGGCACCTGTGGCTCAAGTGGGTAAGGCACCAGCCACATACACCTGAGATGGAAGGTTCAAATCCATCCTGGGCCCACCAAACAATAATGATGGCTGCAAACAAGCAAACAAAAATAGCCAGGTGTTGTAGCAGGCACCTGTAGTCCCAGCTACTTGGGAGGCGGAGACAGGAGAATCTCTTGAGCCCAGGAATTTGAGGTTGCTGGAAGCTATGATGCCACATTACTCTACTGAGGGCTACAAAGTAAAAAATAACAAAAAAAAGTTTTATGTTTTTAGCCAGACTTTGAAGAAATCTATAATTGTACTGTCATAATATTAGTATAATGCAGTTTTAGCATTTCGCCCTTACTTCCTTTTTTATTTGTTTCTGCTAATGGTAATTCTTTGGGTAATGTTATTGATAGGGCCTTTAATATCTTATCTTACTTATATAAATTCACTGGTTATAGTTAGATAGTTGTTACCTAACTATGTAAATACAAAGGTAGGTAAATATTCCCTCGCAATATCTACAACTTCATGTCTAATTTATATTCACTTTTTCTATAATTAGTAAGGTTTAGTTCTGCTAGGTGAACAGATAAATGACTTATGATAGTTCTGCAGAGAGACAGAAAGTGATATCAAATCATTCTTTGTTATTAATCTATAATATTGACTCCTATTCTAAAATTCTGTAGTCCAATAGAAGAATATGAGAAACTATCATGGCTAAGAACACTGATCTATGAATCTTAATTATTGTAAAGCTAAAAAATCTTTAAATGGCACACATCTATTTTTTCAACAATCGGGATTTAACGTTTTGTGTTTATTCACCTATTTTCTTCTATTTGTGGATTAAATATATTATTCATTCATATAACACAGTCTTAGTTCCATTAAGAACTGAAGGTCTAAATAATGCAGTGATTATAAACTATTTCATTATCTAAATTATTTTGTTTTGCTATAAAGACCTGGCTAAGTCACAAATAGCACAATTATTATCTCTAATCACAGACTTCCATTCATATTTCACAAAAGAGTGTTATTTGTCACACACAAAAAATTGGATGTATGAATTAAGATTGCTTAGGGCAAAACTTTCACCTTTACTGACAAAACAACTAAATGTACTTGCACATTGATGTCTGGTTAATAATATCATCCTTATATGCAGAGGACAATCTATAAAATATAAGTTGAATTTCTATAACAGAAATAAATACATTTATTTTCCTCAAAGGCTATGACTGGCATAGATTTTAATATTAAAATATACATGTATATTGTATCTGTAGAAAACTTCATTAAAATGGAAATCGGATTTTTATTGAGAGTAGAAAAAATAACAATTTTGAGAATATTCATTGTTGCATATAACTATGACATGTGTTTGCTGCATAATTTTAGCTACATGATTGGTTTATGTACAAAAGTCAAAGGCCCCAATTTTCTTCAGTATAAATCAAAAGGTATACGTGTATTATTGAGCACTTCATGTGAAAAATAAATGACAGAATTTTGTTTAGGATGTTTAATTCACAGTATTAGCTAATGATAAAAATAAATAATATATATATATTTATTTATTTTTAAAGTTCATGTGCAATTTTTATTTTGATTATTTTTTAATTTTTTTATTGTTACATATACATGTGTTTATTAGGTTTCCACTTTTTGCCTTCACAGAATTAAAAAGGCTTAATATTTAACAACAATAACAGTGTTTAAGATAAGGACTAGAAACAAAAAGCGTGAAAAGAATGAAAGAAGATAAATACATTCAGAAAAGAAATCAAATGATTATTGCATCAAATTATTAAGCAATATTAATAATAATAATGCAAGGAAAGTAACATTCACATTGTCAAATAAGAGTATGTGTGTTATAGAATGCTTTGACTCTGAGGCTCAGTATGGAGTCATCAGTTAACTTATTTTTGTCCAAAAATAAATATCAATTTTTGATAAGATTTTGACAAAATTTTTTGAGACTGGATAAATAATATATTTAAATACAAGCAATATAATGTTATTTTATATTCAGGAGGCAAATAATTAACACTTAGCTTGGCAGTATGACTCCAGATAATTAGAAGTATTTTGGAGTCATTTTTTTGATAATTAACTATTTTTACTTATTTGAATTATTTTTATTAAGTGTTCACAGTAATAAGTCTCATGTTACCACAGTCAGGGAAAAAAACCTATTTTTTAAATTTTATTTTAATCTCATTGCTAACCACAACAAGCATCTACCATGTCCAAGGCCCTGCAGTGTGTGTCTTATATAAATTTCTATCACTGAAATTAATGATCATTGCTGAAGGGGTTTGGGGTCACCAAAAGAGGGGACCTTGGTGCAGGAAATGAAGAGGTTTGACACCAAGTCTGTTTCCGGGGACTAAGGAACTCTGGGATGAGAGATACGGGGGGTCGTATCCTTGCCAGCGGTCCTCTGTCATCTGACAACCGTCTTTGTATTAAGCGTCTTCATTCCTTATGCCAAGACCCCTTCATCTGGTGACCCCAAATCCCTTCAAATTTTAAAGACAGAATATATTGTTTCCATTTTACAGACAAAAGATGCTAGCAAAAAATACGTTTAAAAAGTAAATGACTTTTTTTTCTAGTAAATACTGCTATCTGAGACTCCAACCAGCATTCTGGAGGAATTGAAACATACTCCAAAGTCCTGATGTTTTTCCCAAAACACAAAGAAGCTTCTAATTGTCTCTGTATTTCTGACAAAGGTCTAAAATATGGCGAAATTATATTATTATTATCCATTATCCAATCATTAGAAAAAGCTTCAAATCAGGAATTCTTATTTTTTTCTCTTTTTTTTTGATAATGAGATCTGTTTACTTCTTAGCAAGTAAAACATAGCCAAGCATCAAAATTCAAAACTTCTACAGGTTCTACATTTACAATGAGTCCCCCTTGTGCCCTGCTGCTCATCACACTTTTTCCTTTTCCAGAGTCAGCTACTGCTACCAGTTGTTTCTATGTATAATCAGAGATCATTTATAAAAACACAAAATTACGTATTTAAGCAAATAGCACATTTCATCAGGAAAAAGGCTAATTTAGTTTCCTTCAAAATTTTCACTGATTTTATTTTGATGCCTTTTAGTGCTATTCTTTTGACAAGCGACAAGGTATTAAAGGAGATACTAAATATTTGGATCATCCTATGAGGTATGTCAGTTAAAAGAATATTCTGTGAAGTGGGGTAGACCTGAGTTGAAACACTAGGTCTGTAGTTTCTTCAGCCTTCTAAGTTTTAGTTGCATAATCTGTAATATCTGAATAAGTCTCTCAAGCTTTCCAACAGAATTGAATGAGGCAACACGTCTGAAAAAACAATAATAGTGCATATAAATATTAAAAAAAATGATATCCATTGTAAATATTAGTAATGCTATTTTTTTATTGTTTATAACTGTACTCTTGACTTCATCTTTAATGAAAATGATTTCCAGGCCAGGAGGATGGTGGCTCACTCCTGCAATCCTAGTACTCTGGGAAGCCGAGACAGGAGGATCCGTTGAACTCAGGTTTTCCAAACCAGCCTGAGCAAGAGACAGGCCCTGCCTCTACTAAAAATAGAAAATTAGCTGGGCCTTGTGGCAACTGCCTATAGTTCCGCTTCTCAGAAGGCTGAGTCAGGACGATTACTGGAACCCAAGAGTCGATAGTTGCTGTGAGCTAGTCTGACGGCAGGACAATCTGCATGGGCAAAAGAGTGAGATTCTGTCCCATTTAAAAAAAAAAAAAAGGAGAAAATGTTTTAAGTCTCTCATCATAAAACATAAACCTATTTGCTTATTGAAGATACTCTTTGAAGAGGTAAATAATTCATTCTTAGCCTTTTAATTAATTTTTTTTCTTACCTTTATTTAGATAATAATATTAGGTCTCCCTTCACCTCTCTTAAATGAACAATAATGTATTTCAAATATTACAACATTTTAATGCTTACCTGTTCATGGCTATTAGATTATTAACGTATAATTACCCAACAGTTTCTTAGAGATTTGGGCAGCCGGAGATGGTTCAATAGTGGTTGGTACAAAGCTGGAGTGATTATTCATGCCTGGCTATATCTGTAAAAAGACCACCAAGGAACCTTTTCAGTTCAGTGGCTGAGAAAAGATATTCTATCCTCAGCATTCAGCAAAGTGACCAGAATATAGAGATGCTCAAGAAGTATTTCTTGAATACATGAATACATAAACAAATGAGATTTAAATACTGAAAATTAGAGGTTCTGGACCATTGACCATGTCCTGCTTTATTTATATGGGCAGAAAAACTCTAAGCTGCAGGTCAGAAGATTGCACAGTAATAGTTATCTGGCATTTTTAGGCTCAACGTCTTTTTAATAAAATTTTGAGAATGGGTTGAAACATGGGGGAAATTTGCTTTCAAATAAAAATAAGAATTACAAATTATACATCATTTATTTTTCTTTATGACTTGCCCCAATGGGAAACTGGTCATTTATCCAGGCATCTAAAAACCTAGGACCAGGAAAAAAAAAAACCAAAAAAACCCTGATGAAATATTTGGGTTAATTTTGACAAAAGTATTAATTAAACTTATTCTTGGAGGTCCTAACAAATGCAAACATTGTAACAGTTATTTGTATCCTCATGTTCACCTAAAATTAAAAATTAAAAAAAGAAAATTCACACACAAAAAAGTAGAGATAAATAAACCTATTCTTGGGACTCTGGAAAGTAGGTAAGGTCTGACAGGCCTGTGGATGAAAATTATTTCCTGGGTGAAAGCTCAAAATTACACTGCTACTATTACGACAACTTCAAGTGGGCACATTATATGGCCAGTCTATACAAATAATATCTTTTTTCATTCTCTCTTTTTTTTCCTGTTACAAATTAGAGAATGATCAACAGTGTCAAATATAGTTGACAGCAAAGAATTCAAACACAAAAATATATCCATCCCCTTTAGTTGCATGGAATTAATAAGAAAACATTAATAGCAATAGAGAGGAATGAAAAGAAAACAAACATGAAAAGTCAACATATAACATTGAATATAATGTGTAATATATATATTATATATATAATATATAATATAATGCCAGTTTACTGGATTCACCTAAGGATGGCTATGAAGCTGAAGAAAAGGCTAAGATTCAAGTTGCAGGGGAAAGGACTTTTTGTTTGTGTGTTTTTTCTCTTTGTTGATTATATACATATTTTTTTCTTTTTAAATGAGAAAGATTTTAGATTTTCAAAACCTTAAGGACATGCACCTTACAATAGAGATCATTTCTTTCATGGTAATGGAGCTTTACAGAAGGTGCTGCTTAATGATTTACTGAATATTTATTAGACACTGTACATCTTGTGGGGATAACTTGGAACACACGTATTTAATCCTACTTGTCTGGAAACTGTCACATAGTGAATGATCATAAATTTACTGAGTGCTACAAGACAGTACAATGTTCTACAGAGCTGTGACAGGGGAGTCCAGCCAGTCTGAGTGTTCGAGTGTCTTTCCTCCTAAATTCTAATGTATAGCATGATAACTATTATTGTTTATGTTGTATGGTGGAAATTTGCCCAGGCAAAAATGATAAGGAAGTGGCATTAAAGCATACACTCTAAATGCCTAAGGCAGGAGGATTGCTTGAGCTCAGGAGTTTGAAACTATCCTGAGCAAGAGTAAGGATAGTTTCTACTAAAAATAGAAAAATTAGCTAGGCATTGTGGCCCAGTTCCGTAGTCCTAGCTACTTGGGGGGCTGAGGTAGGAGGATCGCTTGCCGCCAGCAGTTTGTGATTGCAGTGAGCGACAGTGACACCATTGCACTCTACCAGGGGTGACAAAGCAAGAGTGTCTCAAGAACAAAGTAAAACAAACCAACAAATAAATAGAAAACATGAAGAAAATGAAATTTTAAGTCATACAATGGCACAAATTGAGATTATAACAAAAAAAATACACACACAGGGTTTACACAAATTTACAAATATACTAACAATTTACTGTTGCTTTATAGTTTTGCCAACTTTCATTATTAGTATGATTTTTATATACCATTCTCTCTATAATGTTTATTTTAGCTTTTAAGAAGAATATTATCATTTTATATTATTTTGACGTTAATTCACATTTTGTTCAAACTAATGTTTAGCCTGTTTTCATAAACTGGACATTTGAGCCATCTTTCCTAACATTCTCTTGTGTCATCTTTGTTATAACTTTACATGTATGTGAGTCTATTTCTGAACTCTTTATTGTGTATCATTATTCTATTTACCTCACCTTTCCAAAAAAAAAAAAAAACAAAAGAAAAGCAACATCAAGAAAAATATCATCTTAATTACTGTAGATTTTTTATAAGTTTTGTTATACGGTAGTTTTATTCTCCAGAGGTTTTTTTTAATGTTTTCTTGATTAGTTTTTAATTTCTTATTTCCATGTACCTTTTAGAATCTCTTTGGCAATTCTCATGTAACTACTGTATTTTTGGTGTGATTATATTCAAATCATTCACTTTTTTGAACGAAATTAGTATCTGTATACTATTCAGTCTTTCACTTTTAGTATGATTGATTAGTCCATTTATTGAGGTTTTCTTTAATTTCTTACAAAAATGTATACATTTTTTGTTAAGCAGGCTTTTGTGACATGTCTTCTTAGTTGACTTGTAGTGTTTAATTCTATTGGATATCTCTTTTTAAATTTTCTTTTATATACTCTGATTTCTCTTCAGGTCACATAAATCTTTTCCCTTTGTAAATTTTTCTTTTACAAAGCATTTTTATTATGTACAGAAATGTACATGCTGTATATTGAACTTGGAGATACTAAACATGCTTAAATCACTTGTTGATTCTAATAAGTTATATATGCGATATTTTAAGCTTCCAATAGAAAAATGCATGCCTATTATCAGTAAAGATAGGTTTAATACAATCCAACTTATCTGGATTTTTTTTCCATACTTAGGCCTGCTATATGTATTTTGTATACTGGAATTTCATAGCATTCTACAATTTTGCCCATTATGAGTATTCCTCCTTCTTATAAGGTGCCATACTAATAACTATTATAATTATAGTTATAGCAATAATTATCATAACTGCTATTATTCTCTTGCATTATTTTATAGGATACAGCCTTCAAAACATCATTAAAGAGGACTACGGTATTGGTGTATTTATTTTAGTATCCTTAGCTGTGGTAAACATTTCAAAATATAACCATAAAGAATAATATTCTCTATAAAGAATTAACTTACCAGGTTTAAATATTCTCAACTATTTCCAGTTTTCTAAGAATTTTATATTTGTTTATTTAAACATATGTAGATATTAAATTTTATCAAATCCTTTTTCATCTTATTTTGGAAATAGATATTCAATTTTATCAAATCCTTTTTCTCCTCGTTTTGGAATTATTTTGTGGTTTCCCTACCATTTAATCTATTATTAATTTTATGAATTACATTGATTAATTTTTTATTGTATCTAGCATGCAGTCCAGGAATACATCAAATACGGTTGCAATTATTGTCCTTTCCCTATATTGATTAATTCACTTTGGAGCGTTTTGGAGTAAATGTTTGTATCCTCCCCAAATACACATGTTAAAATTCTAATATCGGCTTGGCGCCTGTGGCTCAACGGGCTAAGGCGCCAGTCAAGTACACCTGAGCTGATGGGTTCAAATCCAGCCCAGGCCCGCCAAACAACAATGCTGGCTGCAACCAAAAAATGGCCGGGTGTTGTGGCGGGTGCCTGTAGTCCCAGCTACTTGGGAGGTAGAGGCAAGAGACTCGCTTGAGCCCAGGAGTTGGAGGTTGCTGTGAGCTGTGATGCCACAGCACTCTGTCCAGGGTGACAGCTTGAGGCTCAGTCTCACAAAATAAATAAATAAATAAATAAAATAAAATAAAATAAAATTCTAATATCATGTGGTGATATTAGTAGTTGGGACCTTTCAGAAGTAATTAGTTCACAAAGGTGGAGGCTTCACAAATGAGATTTGTTTCATTTTACTATAAACCCAAGAAAGAGACCCACCCTTTTCATCATGTTAAGACCCATCAAGAAGGTACTATCCACAAAGCAGAAAATTTGCTGTAATTGGAAATTCAATCTGCCAGGGCCTTGACGGTAGACTTCCCAGTCTCCAGAACTCTGAGAAATGAAGTTCTGTTTTTTATGAGGTACTTAATTTACTAAATTTTTAAAGACGTCCAAATGTACCAAAATATTTTACTTAACATATACTTAGAATGTCTGTTGTAATGTTTATGACAGGTTGCTTCAAAAATTACTATTTTTATTGATGATTATTTCAGTTTTAAGATCAAGGTTACTTGACTTAAGAAAAGGTAATTTAGATTTCTATTCTACAGAAGAAATAAGCATCAGATTGGAGGGCTTTTTCATTTAAATACCTCAAATAACTTGATGAAATTTTATGAGTCTTTAGTGTTCAAAGTAGGAAATTATTTTTATTTTAATTTAGATGAAAAACTACTGAGACATTGTACCTCTTATTTCTCTTGGGTCAGTTTTAATATATTTTGCAATCAATATTTTAAAATTTATATATTTTGAAATTTATATATATATGCATATATATAAATACATATACATACATGTATGTATTTCTACATATATATAAATTTTTACAATGGATTTTTATTATTTCATTGACTAGAAAATTTATAATGATTCCACAAGTTTCAATTTTTATACTGATTATGTATGCTTACATTTTTTTCCTGATATTTCCCCAGATTTGACATTTCATAATCTTTATATAAAACTTATGTTTTATCTTCTAGTTTATATTTTTTCTATTTCATTAATTTTTTTCTATTTTCATTAATTTATTTCATTAATCATTTTAATTCTTTCATATTTGAGGAGTAAATTTTGATTCCTTTTATTTATTTATTTATTTTTTAATTTCAGAATCTTATAGTGGGGCATAAGTTTTGGTTACATACTTTGCTTTTGTACATTTAAAATCAAACCGATAAGTCTGCCCTTCACTCAGAATGTGTGCTTTGTACCAGTTGTGTGTAAATGTACCCAACCTTTATTCCACCTTCCCATCCACCTGATTTCTGTTGAGTTTTACTTCCATATGTGTACACAAGTATTGATCAACCAGTTCCAATTTAGTATTTAGTACATGGGGTGTTTGATTTTCTATTCTTGTGATACTTGACTTACAAGAATGGTCTCCAGTTCCATCCAGGTAGTTAAAAAAGATATTTTGGGGGGGGTGGCACCTCTGGCTCAACGGAGTAGGGCACCAGCCCAATATCCCAGAGGTGGTGAGTTCAAACCAGGCCCTGGCTAAAAACTACAAAAAAAAAAATACTTCCTGGTATGTAAGCTTAGATCAGAGATATTCATTTTTTTTTTCTATCTATGTGTTATAAGATTATGGCATTTCTTTAGTTATGCTTTTTGCTGTATTTTCAAATGTTTAATTTGTTCTTCTATAATTAAAATTTATTTTGAGTTACTTTGTCACTTCTAGGTTGTTTTGAGTATATTACTAATATTCTTTATGGGATTTTGCTAACTTTCTTTTAAAACTAACTTCTAGTTTGATTTCACTGAGGTTAATGAACTTACTCTGTATGATCTCAGCCCTTTAAAATGCATTGAGGTTCATTCTTTGACAGATAATTTTGTCAATTGTAGTAAATATTGCCTAAGGAGTTGAAAATATTGTTCTGTCTGTGATTGGTAGGTGTAGTGTTCTCTCTACATCATTTAGATGAAATTACTAAATTTTTATGATCTCTTAAAACCTTTATGTTACTTTCACGTTTATTTTACCAGTCACTGAGATAGAGGATTTAAAAATAATACTTTAAAAATAAGAATGTGCCAATCTCTAATTATTTTTCTTTTGTTTATTATTTTATGTGTATGTGACACTATAATATAGGGTACATCAAATTTAAAAATGTTGTATTTTCCTAGAGGATTGACCTTTTGATAATTGAAAAAAAAATTAACTTTATTGATAGTAATGTCTTTGCCTTAATGTTGCTTTTTTTCTCTCATTTATAAAATGTATAATAGCTTTCTTGTGTTGTGTTTTGTGCTTCATGGAACATATTTTTTCTTTTTTTTAGTTTCTATCTTTCTGTTTTCTGATATTAAAAATATGTACCCTGTAAGTAACACATAGTTTTAAAAATGACTTTTATATCCATTATAACAATCTTTGTCTTCTAATTAGAATATTGCTTCTGTCTATATTCAATGTAAATGCAAATGTATTTTTAATTTTACATCATTTTTATCTTTCTTTTTTCTATTTTATATATTTTTTGTTTGCTACTAATTTCTCTTTTCCAATTCTCATTTCTGCTCTTCTATTTCTATATTCTATTTTCTTGCCAACCTTAGAGTCTTCAATTAATTACTATTGCATACATTATTTAAAAATTTTTTTTCCTATTTTGTAACTTTGGTGTCAAGAATCATTAAAATATGGCATCAGCTCTGAAAAACCTACTTCATTTTTTTTCCCAAGTACTGCTACAATCCGATTTTTTTGACATTTTCTGAACTCTAATCACATATATGATTCTAATTCTTTATTCCACATACATCTGATCCTGTTTCTATTTTCACTTTTTTTCAATATGTAATCACCATCTAGATTTTTATCTCACTTACATTCCAATTTATTAAATTTCTCTATACCTAAGCCTAATATGATATTATATCAATCTACTGGGTTTCTAATTTGAGTTTTTGTATTTGATTATTTTGAACAACTTCCATAGTTCTTTCTATATTTTCAATTTTATTCTCTATTTTCTTAGACAATGTAATCATATTTGTTTTAATCACTGAGTGCAGCTCAAATATCTAAGCTATAGATATTTGAAGCTATATTGTTTGTTTTTCTATTTTTTATCAATTCATGCATTTTTTAAAGTCTGATTATTTTTGATTATACATGCAGAACAAAACATGATTATTATCATGCAAAAAACCTATAGATACGACATTAGATGATTTTATTCATTTATCATGTTTAAAATATATTTAGAAAATCTTTAGATGAGATCATATTTCGTTAGGACATTTTTTTTCTGATTTTAGAAAACAGAGTGGAGACAGCCTGTAACTAATTATATCTCTAAATGAATTAATTCAAAACTTGGTTTTAGTTTTAGGGATAGCTGGTCTATTTTGCTTTGCCCTTTAAGGTACAATGAGGAATCTTGTGGTATTTACTAGGACCCTTCTTCCTAATTTGCTCCTGAACTTCAGTTTTGTCTGTATGAACCTATGGAACTGTCATAAACTTAGCCCAATTTCTTAGACTCTTCTCAACTATTTTATAATTCCTAAACACTTTGAGTGTAAAATGAAACCAAATATTTTTCTCCTCTCAATATCTTTCCATTCTCTTTCAGGATTTGCTCCCTGAAATAATTCTTTTGCTGGTAGTTTACTAAAAATATCAAACAACAGTGTTTCTATTTTTTTTTTTAGATTTTCTAATTTCAACGGTGAATAGGTTGGTGAGATACTATGTCATCCATTATACACATAATTTAATGTCCTCTGAATTACTAACGCCTTTGTATATTCTAAATGATTATATTATGAATATCTTTATTACTCAAATGATAGAGCTTTGTTTTAAATTTTCACTTCAGTTAAGATTATTGAAGCAACACCAAAAATACATTACTGGGACCTGATCAAGCTAAAAAGCCTTTGAACAGCCAAGAATACAGTATGTAAAGCAGACAGACAGCCTTCAGAATGGGGGAAGATACTTACAGGATATGTCTCTAACAAAGGTTTAATAACCAGAATCCACACAGAACTCAAACGTATTAGCAAGAAAAGACCAGGTGATCCCATCTCAAGGTGAGCAAGGGACTTGAAGAGAAACTTCTCCAAAGAAGACAGGCACATGGCCTACAGACACATGAAACAATGCTCATCATCTTTAATCATGAGAGAAATGCAAATCAAAACCACTTTGAGATATCATCTAATTTCAGTAAGATTAGCCCACATCACAAAATCTCAAAACTATAGATGTTGGTGCGGATGTGGAGAAAAGGGAACACTTCTGCATTGCTGGTGGGAATGCAAACTAATATGTTTCTTTTGGAAAGCAGTTTGGAGATCACTTAGCATTCTAGAAATAGACCTGCCAATCAATCCTTCAATTCCTCTACTAGGTATATATCCAGAAGATCAAAAATCACTTTATGACAAAGACATTTGCATCAGAATGTTTATTTCAGCCCAATTCATAATTGCTAAGTCATGGAAGAAGCCCAAGTGCCCATCAACCCAAGAATGGATTAATAAATTGTGGTATATGTACACCATGGAATATTATGCAGTCTTAAAAAAGATGGAGACTTTACTTCTTTCATGTTTACATGGATGGCATTGGAACATATTCTTCTTAGCAAAGTATCTCAAGAATGGAAGAAAAAGTATCCAATGTACTCAGCCCTACTATGAAACCAATATATAAGCACACACACTTCCATATGAATACTATAACACAAATACAGCCCAAGATGAAGGGGAAAGAGGAGGGGGAGGGGAGGATAGGAGAGAAGATGGGGTGGAAGAAGGGTAATTTGTGGAACCACACATATGGTGGATTTTATAAGGGTACATATCAAATCTCCTAAGTGTAGAGTATAAATGTCTTAACACAATATTTAAGAAAGTGAAGGCTATGTTAACCAGTTTGATGAAAGTATTTCAAATTGTACATAAAAGCCGCACATTGTACCCCATAAATGCATCAATGTACACAGCTATGATTTAATAAAATAAAATAAAATAAAGATTATTTAATAGAAAAGTTAAATCTACTTTAATTTGTAGGCACAGCATGTTATTTGCATATCCAATTTTGGTTTTGAGGATTTATTTGCTCTCTTGATTTCTAGTTTCCATTGTTCTTTTTCAGTAGTCAGTGACTGCTCTCTTGGTATATAATTTTTCATAGGATGAGGAATGGGGATGATTTTTACATGAGTCTGCAAATCATGGATTCATCATGATCTGTACAGCCAAACCTCTTTGGTAATGACAACCTGTATTTGCAGCTGCTGCCCAGTGCTACTTTCAACTCTTCAGATCACCAGGCATTAGATTCTCAGAAAGAATTCCTCCCACGTGGAGTTTACAGTAGGGTTCATGCTCCTATGAGAATATAATGCTGCTACAGATCTGATAGGAGGCCGAGCTCAGTGATTAGAAAAATAGGGTATGGCTGTAAATATAGATGACATATTACTTATTCCTAGCCACTCACCTGCAGCCTAGCCACTCACCCAACATCCCACAGACCAGTTCCGGTCTTTGTCCCAATGACTCATTTATTGTTTTTAATCTAATAACTTGGGAATTATTCAACATGATTTTATATTTTATTTTATTTACCTTTAATATTGTAAAGATTAAAAACACAAGGGTTTTTAACCTTTGAATTTTATTATTTGTGCAAACAAAGTATAAAAAATTGGCAGAACAAAATATTTCAAAGATTTTTTTATTATTATTTTGTGTTATTCTCTATTAATTTGGAAATTATATCTTCCTACTTAAAAAATCATATTGGTTTGTAGGGTGTTCAGTTTGAAATACTGAAGGAAAATATGGAGAGTGGTCTCCCTTGTTGAATGTAGATTTTAGGCAAATGTCAGTTGCACACATTAATATTTCGGGGCCATCAATATATTTTAAATAGATGCAAACTTAAGTTTGCATTTTGTTTGACAAAGTAAAAATGCTTGAGGTTAATCAACATTTCAGAAGGGTTCAAAGACATAGGTCCCAGGGAAAAAGAATGAGAAGGAGAGGTAGGAGAAGTTATCAAGCTTGGCATTATGAGAGCCAAAAAGGATCTCTTCTAGAAGGAAGGAAATATGGCCGGGTGCAGTGGCTCACGCCTGAGAGGCCAAGGCAGGTGGATAGCCTGATCTCACAGGTTTGAAACCAGTCTGAGTAAAAGCAAGACCCCGTCTAAATATAGCCAGACATTGTGGTGGCTGCCTGTAGTCCCAGCCAGTAGGGAGGCTAAGGCAAGAGAATTGCTTGAGCCCGAGAATTTGAGGTTACTGTGAGCTATGACAACAAGGCACTCTACCAAGGGCAACAAAGTAAGACTCTTTCTCAAAAAATAAATAAATAGACAAAAATTAAAAAAGAAGGAAGGAAATAAGGCTTAGGTGAGAACCAAAAGAACTTTATTGTGCTTGGACATAAGGAAATCATATTTTCTTTATTTCAAGCAGCAGATGTATGATATAAATTATTGTGATTTTACTTACATAATTTTATAACATCAAGGAAAATAGTATATATTGTCATTCACAAATGTATCTTCAAAAAATATGTTCTCTAGTTCCTATGCCCTTTTAAAACTCTGTTATCTAGCAATAATATATAAATATTTTTAATATCATAATTGTATTTGTTTCCATATAATTTTATTTAAAAATAGTATATGGCTTTTCTATTTTGTTTTCTTTCTGCATTAATAACATGTACTCAAATAAACGACAATGTTTGCTTCCTTTCAATGTTTGCTATATGACCTTTCATACTGTAATTTTTCCATTCTCGAATTCTTTACTATTACCTTATGTCATAAATAGGTGGATTACATTTTAAATATTTTTCCTTCTGGAAATTTACAGGGGTGCTGTGGTTCCAAATTATCACATCCTTGGTCATTTATTTATGTTGTTTCAAATATGAGAGACAAGTGGATAAGTTTAAAAGCTCTGGATTGGAATTTTTTTTTTTGTTTTCCCCAATTATTGTACACAATTGTTTTCTGGTGTTTAATATCTGAAGGTAAGGTATGAAGGTTCACATATTATAATTTCTTCAGATTTTTTTTTTTTATCATAAGGATGCTTAATGGATTTTGTTCTGTCTGTTTTAATTTCCACACTTTTAGTTTCTAATTAGGGGAATTGCTTTTGTCAGATATGAATGTGAAAACTATAGCAATTAATTTTGATAGCTATTCTCTTGAGAGTCAGATGTACTCTTTATTTTTACAACATCTTTTGTAAATATATTTGAAATAATTATTGACCTAGCAGAGAAATTGAAGAACCAGTATTAAATGCTGAAGATAAAGTTATCTCTTATAAAAGGTAATAAGATCCCATGGAAGCTCTCTCCTTTATGGTGAATTCTCACCTTGAATGGGTTTCACAAAATAAAAAGAAGCCAAATTCTAGTTCTAATTTTTTGTTGCTGCTGTTGGTACAAATTCCTACGGCCTGCGAGTACCTAAACTTTTCTTAAATGAATTTCAAGTTTGCCTTGGGTTTTTTGCAGATAAGATTATTAGTACATTATCTTGCTATCTTCAATTCCTAAAGTAGCAATCTTCTTCACTTGTGCTGTGATCTAACTTCACTTATTCAATATATTACTGAGCTAGATATGTGTAAATTATAATATGTAAGATATTTAAACGAAGTTATATTATAATGCTAGGTGTGTTAATATGTACATGTGCAATTGTATTTTAAAGACACCTTTGTGTACTTTATATTGCTAAAGCAGTTACTGTATATACATATATACATGGACTCTGATATTTGTGGCAGGCAGACTCTCAGGTTTACCCAGGGGTCCTCTTCTACTGGGACATTTGTTATTCCCCCATGCCATTAGGATGGACAGGGTTCATCGATCCACTTCTAACAAATAAAATAAGACAGAATCTATGAAATGTCACTCTTTCATTAGGTTGGAAAAAGATGACAGCTTCTGTCCTGTGTGTTCCTTCTTCTTTCCCTGGAACTTCCAGTCCCAGGGGAAGCCACTGGCCCTGTCATTTGGGCACCCCTAGAGATATCCACATGAAAGAAATCAGGGCCCACTAAAAAACATTATGAGTGAACTAGGGTGAAGATTCCTACTGTCAGTTACACTGTCAGTCAAGTCTTTGGAAAAGACCAAAGCCTTAAGCTGAGCACTTGCCTGTAACTTCATGAGAAAACATGAACCAGAGATTTCTAGCTTAAATGTGTCTGGTTTCCTATTCCACAAAATCTGCAGGCAAAAGATGTACATTATTTTGATTTCCTAAATGTTGGACTAACTGTTTCACATCATTAGCTGAAAAGATACATTATTTTTCCTAATTATATTATCATTCTTTCAGCTTAGTAAAAGGAATAGTCTCACATGTTGAGTTGGGTGAACCTAGTAGAATATAAATGACTCATTTAATAATCACTATAGGTTTCTGAAGATAGAAATCGCATGATTTTCCTCAGCAAAATACACAATTTTAGGAGCAAGTTCCATAGAGGAATAAAGCAAAATATTATACATCTTTTTAGCCAAAGTAATCACGCAAATTAACTATGTCATTAGATGTACTACCTCAGCCCCAGGCCAATCCCAATTCGTTAGTGAATTGACTTCATTTCTCCTTAATTTTCCTTGGTTTTTCTTTATCATTTTAAATCCATGTATTTTATTGCTGGAGTAGAATCAGAATTCATAATTTATTTTTATTGTTACCTTATGAAGATAGTGAAAATTATTATACTAATGGATTTTAGGATACAATTTGTTTGATGTCAATAATAAAAATACAAAGATATATTTTTTGAATATTTTAGATGTGATCTGAGGAGGTTATTACACAGACAATAACCAATCAATTTCTTTTGGAAGCTATGGTAACACTGTGGAGTCACTAGGAGTAATACTATATAGCGCCAAAGTAAAAACAAAGAAATAAACAAAACTAATTGTGATTTAGAATAATTCTGTGATTCCAAATTTATTTTCACAAATATTCTTCCATTCCAAATTATTATTGAGAAACAGATTTTTTTAAGTGTTTATTTTCCTGCTTTAAAGTAACTCAGAAAGCTAGGAGGAGAGTAGCTTTCAAAGTGTTATAAAATTTTAAAGCAAAGTGTATAGGAATCTCATGAAGTCAAAAGATCAGGATTTTAAAAGCTGTCATAGTTTCTATGTGATACATGCTATAACACTGAATGAAAATAATTCTTGAAAGTTTTTATGTTGATTTTAAATAAGTATATACGTTTTTAGTTTTCAATTTCATTTAAACTAGAGAAATTTAAATTTGACTATACAAATCATATTTTTAACTACAGAATTTCATAAAGAAAGGAAATATTCTGATTTTCAATAAAATTTTATACAGTAGTTTCAAAGTGAGGAAGATGTGTGACTAGAAGCAGCCTTTTCCAGAGCCTCCTGCCCAGAGGGACAGATATTGGACAGAAGAGGACTTGGTAAAGCCAAAGGTGGGGAGGTGGCCATGGAAAGAAAATAGACAAATGCAGACTATCTCTGATGAGACTCCAAGAAAAATATGCAAGACAACAAAGACCAGCTATGAAATCCAGTGCCAAGAAGATGGGGGACCTCTCCCCCCAAGTGGAAGCCCACTAGGGTTATTTCCCAGAGCAGGGAGAAAAGGACCTCTCATATTACCCCACAGGAGAAATCTACTAAGCCCCAAACCTCCTGCTCCAGGGAGTTCCCAACTATAAGCCTTTGAATCATCCTGCCCAGCATAAAAGTGAACAAATATCTTTCCTGCAATTCTGAACACACAGTTTAACCTTCCCCTCTAGCTTGGCTACTAAGGTCTACCACCTGCAGAGCCCATAGCATTTGGCAAATTTACTGAGAGTCCTGGGCATTGTATGGGCTGCTAGACAGCAGTGCACAAAAAGTGGTGTGTGTGTGGAAACAGGGAGCATGGGCAGAAAGGGATGCATGGAGAGAGAGGGATGCATAGATGTGTGTGATGATCATAGAAGCACTGATGACCCAGATCTGACTATAGTGAGTGAACTTTCCTGAATCCCTTACTCACTGGAGGGGACCAGGCTCTAGTGCCTCAGATTTGCCAGATGGAACTTCCTGTGGATTCCTACTTTCTGGCCACTTGAACCATTTGAACTCTTTCTTGTGAGCAGTGATTGTACTGTCTGGGACAATCTGATTAGAACCTTAGACCTAGGCTGTTCACCTGGGGACCCTCTGAGCCTCTAAAGTTGAGTGACGGTTGTTTTGTAGTGGAGAGGGACAGATTCTCCTCCATTTTTCACCAGTGGGGGATGGGACACTATAGGTGTTTACATCTTTTCCTAGATGAGAATCCAAGCTAATACCATGACTCATTAGGATTGAGTAGAGGCAGGCTGACATCAAAATGCAGCCAGCTTGTGTTGTATCACCAAGTATATCCTCAGAGTCTCTGGCTGCAGCTCTGAAATGGACCTTTGGAAGGCTGTAAGGGAAAAACCACAATCACAAGTCCCAGCTCATTGGTAAAGGACTGGTTATCCCCAGTTCCTGGGGTCCCAAATCCAATCTCACTCTACCAGCTCTAATTACCAAATTGCGGAAAATACTTATGGGGAGATAAAAGTGAAAGAACTCTGGCAACATGAATAATCAGAATCAGAATCTGTTCTGATTGGGGAGTACCTATCAACTCCCCCAAAGGATGACATAGGAGATACAACATAAGACACTATCCATAGAGAAATGGCCAAAATGTGAGAAGTAAAATCCAGAATATGGATGGAAAATAAGATGAATAGAATGTAGGAAATGATGGAAGTAGAAATCCAAAAAGTAGATCAAAAGTTTTCTCAAGAAATGAATGAATTCAAAGACAATGCCACCAAGAATATGGACATGATAAGGAAAGATATAGCAGAGCTTAAGAAAGTGAAAAAAGTATTCAAGGAGCTTCACAGTAGGGCAGATCCCCTCAGTAACACAGTTGAGCTGGCAAAAGAAATGATCTTAGAAATTGAGGCTTTTGAACAATCTGAAGTATTCCAAAAGGCAGAAAAAAAGAGGAGAAAAAAACCTCAGAACATTCCTTGAGAGAGTTGTATCATTTCAAAAGATCAAACATCTGAATTATAGGGATTTCTGAAGGAGAAGAGGATGATGCTAAAGGCACAGATGCTTTACTTCAAGACATTATGGAAGAGAATTTCCCATGTATTGCAAGAGATACAGGAATTCATTTAGTTGATAGTATCAGAACTCAAACACAACTCAGTCCAAGTAAAGCATCTCATAGACACTTTGTAATTAACTCTGCCAAAGTTAATATGAAAGGGAAAATTCTGCAAGCAGCCAGGTGTAAGAAGTGTATTACCTACAAAGGGAAAAATATCAGAATGACTGCAGCCAAAATTTTTCTAGCCAGAAGAGAATGGTCATTAATCTTTAACCCTCCAAAACTAAACAATTTTCAGCCCAAGATCCTTTATCCTGATAAACTGAGTTTCTTTTGTGATGAAGAAATCAAACACATTACTGACATCCATACGTTAAAGAAATTTGCCATAACTAGACCAGCTCTCCAGGAAATACTCAGACCCATTTTCCATAATGACTAGCATAATGGTCAACCATCAAAGTAAACTCACCCAGAATTTAAAGAACAAAAACTACCTTCCACAATTGTGAAAGGGTTACAAATATACACTGGACCTTTGAAAAACAAGATGGCCAAAAAACTACATACCTATCAATTTGATCAATTAATGTGAATGGCTTAAATTGTCCTATGGAGAGACCCAGTTTGGCTGACTGAATACAACAACTTTGGCCAGGTATCTGTTAAATACAAGAGATTCACCTTACCTCAAAGGATAAAACAAGACTTGGGGTGAAGGGATGAACATCTATAATACAGGTAAATGGAGCTCATAAAAAGGCAATTTTATTTGCTTATATAATTAGATTTAGACCAACAAAAATAAGGAAAGGCAAAGATGGACTCTACATATTTGTCAAGGGAAACACTCAGCATAAAGAGATTATAATAATTAACATTTATGTTCCCTACCTGAATGCTACCCAATTTATAAAAAAACCTAATGGATCTGAACAATATCACATCTTCTGAAACTAAAATAGTTGGAGATTTTAACACCCCCTTGGCAGCTCTGGATAGATTATCCAAGAAGAAACTAAACAAAGAAATAATGGACTTAAATTTGACCATAAAAAAGTGGACTTAACAGACATTTACAGAACATTTCATCTTTATAAAGTAGAATACGCATTCTTCTAATCAGCCAACAAATCATCCTCCAAAATTGATCATATCTTAGGACAAAGTTTAACCTCAACAAATTTAAAAGAATAGAAATTTTTGTTTGTTTGTTTCTTCTCAGACCTTCACAGAATAAAAGTTGAA
>CAUYRH010032398.1:0-15256 GCA_963574655.1 Perodicticus potto | reverse complement strand
CAAATTAATGGAAATGTGTAGAAAAACAAAGAACCATAAAAAGAGAAATAAAATTATTGTATAAAATGTTTTGATGAAAAAGTATTAAATACTATGAGATTCTTTTAGTTTGAACTGAGAGCAAAAAGACTGTAGTTAAGTAACATAAATGGTCAATGTAATAAGAGCTCATGTGTGAGCCATTCTTTATTTCCTTGAATTAGAAGAAATGGAATTTGCTCTATATAATGATAAGTAAACATTAATAGACATTTCCTATTATGGACACTGAAACTCCACAAGGAACCCTCCAGGAATATTATTATTATTATTTAACGTGTCCTAGCTAGGAAGCAGAAGCTAGATGAATTGACCAGCAGCATTGTGGCTCTATGACTATACAGATTTTGTGCAAACATGACATAATCTTTGGTCCAAGACTCAAAGTCCTTTTCCAAAACTAACTTACCCTGAATTGCAGACAGATACACAAAAGTGTCTTCATGTTCCAAGTTCTCCAAAAATATCTGGAACCAAAAAATATAGCAGTGGTATGATTCACAAAGAACAAGGAAGACCCCCTTAAGCAGCAGCCTCAAAAGTAAATGCTTTTCTTCTTGTTTATCTTAGCTAGAAGCCAGTCCAATGGGGGAAACAGTATACAGGCTTGGAGTCTCAGTTTTATAAAGCTAAAAAAAGGTAGGAACTGAGGGAGATACTTATATTTTTGAACTAGTCAAGTATATGCCAGCAGTAGTTAATGGAAACCAATGGAAGAACAACCAGTCTTCAACATTTGGAGGTTATTTTGGAGAAAGAGTCTCCCTCTGTTGCCCAGGCTAGAGTGCTGTGACATTAGTCTAGCTCACAGCAACCTCAAACACCTAGGATCAAGTGATCCTCTTGCTTCAGCCTCCCAAGTAGCTGGGACTATAGGTGACTGCCACAACATCCGGCTAATTTTTCTATTTTTAGTAGAGACTGGGTCTAGCTCTTGCTTGGGCCTGTCTTGAACTCTTGAGCTCAAACAATCCACCCACCTCAGCCTCTCAGGGTACTGGGATAATAGACATGACCCACTGCACCCACATTCTCACATATGGCATGACAGCTGCCCATTGTGACACACAAGAGGCAAGGTTTAGTTAGGGTTACATGCAAATGATGGCACATTTGTTGTAATCTGATCCTTTTCTCTTGCACTCACAAAGCATATGGAAATCTAAGTGAGACAGAGTTGTTTATCAAGACAATTTGATGCAGGTTTGTTTTTTTTTTTTTTTTGGCTGGGACCGGGTTTGAACCCGCCACCTCCAATATATAGGGCTGATGCCCTACTCTTTGAACCACAGGTGCCACCCAATCATCAAGATAATTTGAATCTGTTCTATTAATAATTGTTGTTAATAGATCTATTAATTGACATTAATAATCTTTCAAATTTCCGCACTTTAATTGACATTAGTAACAAATTACTCTCCATATAGCTCACAACTTAGTAACCCATTAGGGAATATCAACTGCAGTGGATATTACTTATCTAAAAGATATTACAGAGACATGCTAGGTCGAGGCCTCAACTTGAGAGCCAAGAAAGACAGTGGCCCTGTGCCCATGTTAAGCAATTTTTGGTATCAACTAGACGCTGCTGGTCTCTACATCTTAAGTATGGCAGGGAAAATCTAAAATTACTCTGGTTAGCAAGATGGCCAGATTGGAAGGTATGGGAATCATATTAAGCAGTAAGGGAAGCTTAATCCAGCCTCGTGGCCATGGGAATAAAGAGAATGTGATACATCTGGAAGATGTCTTGGAAAAAATAATTGACAGGATTTAGTGACCAAATATATACAGCACATAAAGATTAAATAAAGTTAAAGAAAATTCTAAGAATGTTCATGGCATTCACTTTCTAAATAGGTGTATCAAAGGATATTTTTAATAATTACTCAAGATATATATTATAGGGCTTTTACCAATATTTGATGACAAAATATTGGTAAAAGTCCTCAGCATATTTCTGTGCCTCATTTTTCTTATCTATAAAAAGAAATATCAATATTGCAGTTGTTGTGAGGATTAGAGACAATATTTGTAAGGCATATGGCCTGGCTTAATAAAAAACATCAGTCATCATATTATTGCTTCCAAAACTTTAGTATTAAATAAATAAAAATAGTCTCAGCACCTATAGCTCAGCAGCTAGGGTGCCAGCCACATACACCAGAGTTGGCGAGTTCAAACCCAGCTTGGGCCTGCCAAACAACAATGACAACTTCAACAAAAAAATAGCTAGGCATTATGGTGAACACCTATAGTCCCAGCTACTTGGGAGGCTGAGGCAAGAGAATCATTTAAGCCCAAGAGTTTGAGGTTGCTGTGAGTTGTGATGCCACAGCACTCTACTGAGGGCGACATAATGAGACTGTCTCAAAAAATAATAATAAATAAAATTAAAATTAAAAATAAAATAAATAGGGCAGCGCCTGTGGCTCATCGAGTTGGGTGCTGGCCCCATATACTGAAGGTGACAGGTTCAAACACGGCCTCAGCCGAACTGCAAAAACAAAAAAAATAGCCGGGCGTTATAGCAGGCACCTGTAGTTCCAGCTACTCAGGAGGCTGAGGCAAGAGAATTGCCTAAGCCCAGGAGTTGGAAGTTGCTGTGAGCTGTGTGACGCCACGGCACTCTACCGAGGGCGATAAAGTGAGACTCTGTCTCTACAATAAATAAATAAATAAATAAATAAATAAAAATAATTATTTTCTTTTTCATAAGCTTTTTTCCCTTTTTTTTTTGAGACAGAGTCTCACTTTGTTGCCCTCAGTAGAGTGCTTGGTGTCACAGCTCACAGCAACCTCCAGCTCTTGGGCTTAGGCGATTCTCTTGCCTCAGCCTCCTGAGTAGCTCGGACTACAGGCGCCTGCCACAATGCCTGGCTATTTTTTTGTTGCAGTTTGGCCAGGGCCGGGTTTGAACCCACCACCCTCAGTGTATGGGGCCAGCGCCCTACTCATTGAACCACAGGTGCCGCCCTTTTTTTTATACATACTTTTTTTTTTATTGTTTGTGATTCATTGAGGTATAAAGAATTAGGTTATACTGACTGCATTTATCAGATAAAGTCTCTCATAATTGTGTCCCACCCCCAAGAGGTATGCCATACAATATGAGCCTCCATCTCCTTTCCTCTTCCCTCTTCCCCCTCCCTATTCTCCTCCCCTACCCCTTGTATTAGCTCATCTACTGCCTTCATATTATAACTGAGTACAATGGATTCTTGCTTCTCCATACTTTTATTTTTTTTTTGGAGGAGCCCCCCCAAAAGCCACAGCTTTATTTATATTTTTATAGGAAAAAACTTATCTTGTGTATTAACCTGGATGGAGGTGGAACACATTCTTCTTAGTAAAGCATCACAAGAATGGAGAAGCAGGCCAGGTGTGGTGGCTCACACCTGTAATCCCAGCACTCTGGGAGGCCGAGGCTAGTGGATTACCCTCATTAACCATTTGTTGAATAATTAGAGCAAACATTTGTTGAATACTTATGAACACTTACCACGTACAGGTTCTTTTTTAAGTTAAAACACATACACACATACAGCTCACGTTTGAGACCAGCCTGAGCAAGATTGAGACCCTGTCTCTAAAAATACCTGGGCATTGTGGTGGGCGCCTGTAATCCCAGCTACTTGGGAGGCTGAGGCAGGAGAATCACTTGAGTCCAAGAGTTGGGAGGTTGCTCTGAGCTATGACATCACATCACTCTACAGAGGTTGACAAAGTGAGACTCTCTCTCAAAAAATAAAATAAAATAAAATAAAATAAAAAATAGCAGGGTGTTGTGGAGGGTGCCTGTGGTCCTAGTTACTCAGGTTGGGGGGTTTAGGGGTGTGAGGCCTGAGACAACAGAATCGCATGAGTACAAGAGTTTGAGGTTGCTGGGAGCTATGATGCCACAGCCCTCTATCCAGGGAACAAAGTGAGACTCTGTCTCAAAAATATATCTATATAAATAGAGATGGAGTCTCACTTTTGTTAAGGTTAGTTTCAAACGCCTGAGCTCAAGTGATTCTCTTGACTTGGCCTCCTAGAGAGCTAGGATTAGAGGTGTGAGCCACTGTGCCTGGCCCAAAAATAAATGTTTTTGATCAGAATTGTAATTCTTAGTCTAATAGATAACTAAGGCATATAAAAGACATTATTATTGGGTGGTGCCTGAGGCTCAAAGGAGTAGGGTGCCGGCCCCATATACCAGAGGTGGCAGGTTCAAACCCAGCCCCAGCCAAAAACTGCAAAAAATAAGAAAAGACATTATTATTACCATCATTGAAGGTCTGAAAGTTGAAGTGACTTGTCCAAGAAACTGATCTTGGATGTGATGGATACCAGGCAGCAGTGTCTAGAATCTTTGTCCTTTCTTACTTTTTTTGAGACAGAGTCTATGTTACCCTCAGTAGAGGGCCGTGGTGTCACAGCTGGCAGCAACTTCAAACTCTTCACTCTTGCCTCAGCTTCCCAAGTAGCTGGGACTACAGGTGCCTGTCACAACGCTCGGCTATTTTTTTGTTGTAGTTGTAATTGTTGTTTGGCAGGCCAAGGCTAGATTTAAACGCCAGCTCTGGTGCCCTAGCCAGTGAATTATAGGCGCTGAGCCTCTTTCTTACTTTTTTTTTTTTTAGAGACAGGCTCTCACTCTGTTGCCTAGGCTGGAGAGCAGTGGTGCAATCACAGGTCATTGGGGCCTTGAAATCCTGGTCTCAAGTGATCCTCCTGCCTCAGTCTCCACAGTAGCTGGGACTGTCAGTGTGTACAACCAAGCCTGGTTAATACTATTTTGTTTTGGTTTTTAAGAGACAGGGTCTCACTATGTTGCCCAGGTTGGTCTCCAACTCCTGACTCCAAATGACCCTTCCACTGTTGTCTCCCAAAGTGTTGAGATTACATGTACAAACCATTGTCCTGTCCTTTCCTTGCTCTTAATCTCTAATACATACTGAGGTCAGGACAATTTTCACAAAAGGAAAACGATCCCCAACTAAGCATATATATTCCCCCATAAATCTACAACTTTTTAAAATTAATTAATTATTTATTTATTTTTAATTATTATTATTTTTTTTTGGCCTGGGCCGGGTTCGAACCTGCCACCCTTGATATATGAGGCTGGCACCCTACTCACTGAGCCACAGGCACCACCCCATAAATCTACAATTTAAAAAATAGCTTTTTCACAGTGATGAAGGGAGGGGAAGGAGGAGACCCAGTTCTGCCCTATGCTCCGCTCAAAAGGGACCCAAAGAAAACAGATGGCTTATCTGGGTGAGGTTGCAGTGCTGAAAATGAACTTGCGAGCACAAAAGGGACTCTCCCACCTTTGGTAATTTGCTCATGCTGTCCTGGCCCCCTTTCTTTCCTCTGCTCAAACCTTACCAGTTTGTTAAGGTCATGTTAAGATCTATATCCTCCAGAAGGTTTCAACTCTCTTTTCATTGACCATCGATAGCATTTCTTGCATGCAAAAATTTTGGCAGTTTGTTCATGTTCAATTGAGTAGTCTCATGTTGTTCTCTAATCTTTCCTGTGTCTAAATGTTTCCTCCTGAGAACAATTACAAGTTAGAGTGTGCCTGAGATAGTGCTTGACACATAGTCAAGTCTCCAAAATTACATGTTAAATTAATGGCTCCTGGACGGCTAGCCCTCTTTGTGCCCACGTGTCTTTTGCAGTGTGTTCTGCTTACCTTCAGAAGCTTCTCTTTCATCTCAAGGGCTTTTGCTTCTCTCTGTTCTATCAATTGGGAAAGAGTGCGCAGGGCAGCAGCCCGGGTTGGAATCTGAGGATCATAAGCTGATAACAGAACTTCTTGGAGCTGTGCTGTAGTTGTACTCGCAGATTTCTGGTTTGCTGTAGTACTGGGCTTATTGATCCCCTTAGGAATGAGTGGAATCCTGGGCGGCAGGCCTGTTTGGGGGGATTCCTCCTGACTTCGCTGCTGTTTGAGGTGGCTATGAGCTCCATCAGTGTATCCTTCATGACAAGTTTGCGGCTGCTCTTTTACTTTTCCTTCTGGATCTTTTTTGTTCAAGGTACTACGGGCAGCCATACTGACAGCCTCTGTGGCAAAGACTCCATGGGTAGAGATGGTGATACGGAGATCAGCAGCGAGTTCTTGGATGACGGGGTCAGGGTATGTGTTGGATACCTTTTCCAACAGAGGCAGCAACTGCTTCAGGACAGCAAAATCACTTGATTTCAACTACAAAATGAAATTTAAAAATGCCAAACTCAAAATAACATAGCAAATGTTGACAGGACCTGAGTACTATGTACCAGGAAATATATTCAGAGAAAAAGGGAACAGGGATCAAATCTTGTTCATGGTATAATCAGCATATTGCCTGGGTCTAGAATTCATTAGCCATTTGTTGAATAATTAGAGCTGACATTTATTGAATACTTATGAACACTTACCATGTACAGGTTCTTTTCTAAGTTAAAACACATACACACATATTCAAATCCCTATGATATGATTATAATTTTTTTTATTTATTTTTTTTGAGACAGAGTCTCACTCTGTCACCCCAGGCTATAGCACTGTGGCGTCATAGCTCACAGCAACCTCAAACTCTTGGCCTAAAGCAATCCTCTTGTTTCAGCCTCCCAAGTAGATGAGACTACAGGCACCTGATACAACACCCAGCTAATTTTTCTATTTTTAGTAGAGCCAGGGTCTCACTTATTCTCAGGCTGGTCTCGAAATCCCGGTCTCAAGCAATCCTCCTACCTCTGCCCCCTGAAGTGCTAGGATTATAGGTGTGAGCCACTAGGCCTGGCCAGGATTATGACTATCGATTATGTTTTAACACATTGCTTACCACACTAGAAAAAAAAATGTTCCCCCCTTTGGGCTATTAATAGGTCAAGCAATATGTGAGTTTTTTTTTTTTTTTTGTAGAGACAGAGTCTCACTTTATCGCCCTTGGTAGAGTGCCATGGTGTCACACAGCTCACAGCAACTTCCAACTCCTGGGCTTAGGCGATTCTCTTGCCTCAGCCTCCCAAGTAGCTGGGACTACAGGCGTCTGCCACACGCCTGGCTATTTTTTTGTTGTTGTTGCAGTTTGGCCAGGGCCAGGTTTGAACCCGCCACCTTTGGTATATGGGGCCAACGCCTTACCCACTGAGCCACAGGCGCTGCCCAAGATATGTGAGTGATATATGCTTCATGAAAGCCTGGGCTCAAAAGTAGCTTAAGTTAAATATAACTCACATGGTAGTTAATGTGTTAAACATGGGAAAATTGAGGCAAAGACCAGTTAAGTAATATGTCCAAGACGTGAATAAATGAATAAGATATGAACTCAAGAAAAGAGGATCAAAACCTCCTACCCAATACCCTACATAATCTCACTGGAAAAAACAAAGCTGTTCAACGATTAAATACACCAAAGATTTGGAAAGGATTGGGGTGACAATTGGCAAAAGAGGATTTCTCTGGGAAAGTAGGAGTTAAAATTAGCCAAGATTTTATTCTCTGCAGAAGCGTTGTTTGAATAACATGATACTCAATACCAAGAAAGGGGCATGTGTCGTTAATGACATGTAAGAATCAATGGTAATGGCTCAGCGCCTGTGGCTCAACGGGCTAAGGCGCCAGCCACATACACCTGAGCTGGTGGGTTCGAATCCAGCCCGGGCCCGCCAAACAACAATGACGGCTGCAGCCAAAATATGGCCAGGCGTTGTGGCGGGCACCTGTGGTCCCAGCTGCTTGGGAGGCAGAGACAGGAGACTTGCTTGAGCCCAGGAATTGGAGGTTACTGTGAGCTGTGATGCCACGGCACTCTATCCAGGGTGATAGCTTGAGGCTCTGTCTCAAAAAAAAAAAATCAATGGTAATATTTTTCTGTTTGAAAATACTAGAGAAATTATCACAGGAGGCTTCATTAGGCCCTGAAAATTTTGAAAACCTCAGGGGTCTTAGATTCTTTTTAGAACTAGGCAGGGTATTTACTACTTAATGATTCACTCACTCCATTATCCAACCGACCTACCAATTAAGCAACTAACCATTTTCATAGAAACTATTTAATGTTCTCATTCTGCTCTATAAATCAGAAGAACTGTTATTGTTCACTACCCCCATTTTCCAAATAAAGGCAAATTTTTGAGGCATATGTCAGGTTTGTACCCATAGCATTTCACCACACATCCAGATTTTTTTGTTTACATATTTAGAAACTAATGCAAAATCAATAGAAGGTAGAAGTTCTAGCTCTGTAACATGTGAGTTTATTTTCATGTGTAAAGTGATTGACATTCTGATGTTACTATATCTTAAAAGAAAACAATATGTATGTGCAGAGTAAAGGTATTTTTGTTTTTTTATTTTAGAGACAGAGTCTTACTTTGTCACCCTTGGTAGAGTGCCATGGCATCACAGCTCACGGCAACCTCCAGCTCTTGGGCTTAGGTGATTCTCTTGCCTCAGCCTCCTATGTAACTGGGACTACAGGCGCCCACCACAATGCCCAGCTATTTTTTTGTTGCAGTTTGGCCAGGGCCGGGTTTGAACCTGCCACCCTCAGTATATGGGGCCAGCGCCCTAACCACTTAGCTACAGGCGCCGCCTCAGAGTAAAGGTTTTTTAGAGCTCCATGTGGCGCAGAAAAAGACTTTTAGAACAGTTTTACTAGTGTCATCATTGTGCTAAGCTTCATTCATTGCCTCGGTTGTATCGTGGACTTTTTTTCTTTTTAAGCATCTGAAATGAGAATATCTGTTTCTATCTACAGTCTATTTGGCCTATTTTTCACTTCTATTACATGTAACAATTTCTTCTTAAAAAACTACCAGGACAAATAGATCAATGGAACAGAACAGAAAGCCCAGAAATAGACTCACATAAATATAGTCAACTGAATTTTGACAAAGGAGCAAAGGCATTTCAATGGAAAAAAAGACAATCTTTTCAACAAATGGTGAGGGAACAACTGGCATCTCACAAAAATGAATCTAGACACAGATCTTACACCTTTCACAAATATTAACTCAAAAAGGATCACAGACTTAACTGCAAGATACAAAACAATAAAATGCCTACAAGTTAATACAGTAGAAAATCTGGATGACCTTGACCATGGTAATGACTTTTGTTTTTTTTTTTAAGACAAGAGTCTCATTCTGTTGCCTGGGCTAGTTAGATGGTAAGTTGTTTTGAATGTCTCCAAGTTCTCAATTTGCTTAAGAACTGAAGGCTGAACTGGACAGGGATTCAGGATGGTGGGTAGGGGAGTGATCATGCCTTCTTCGGAGAACTATATCTGAATTAGGTACGTGTATATTCAGGAAGCCCCATGTCAGAGCTATAAAAGCTCCAGGGTATCCATTAGCTCATCTTGCCTACATCTGCTCTAGAGAGAATCATTGTTTTAGAATAGCAGTTCTCAACCTGTGGGTCATGACCCACAGGAACTGTATTGAAGGGCTGCAGCGTTAGGAAGGTTGAGAACCACTTTCTAAAAGAAAATCAGCAATAAAATACAGACCTAAAAACTACTAATTCTGAAAAATATTTACATTTATTTTTTGTGTTCTCATTTTTATATATCAACTATGTTTCCTCAGATGTTTAACTCACCAGTTTATATATCTGGGTCCTTATTTATATACATACATCACCAAATTTAATCAAAAATGGTATTTTTTGCTTTTCTTCTTGGTCAGTATGCAGTATGCCCTGCTTTACAATGATCTATATGTAGAAATACATAGAAGATATAGAAATGTGGGAGCTGGGCCCAGTAGTTCATGTCTGTAATTCCAGCACTTTGGGAGGTTGAGGCAAGAGGACTACTTGAGGCCCGGAGTGCAAGGCCGGCCTAGGCAATGCAGCCAGTCCTGCTGGCATGTGCCTGTAGTCCCAAATGCCTCCAGCTACTTGGGAGGCTAAAGTGGAGTGATCACTTGAGCCTAGAAGTTCAAAGTTACTGTGAGCTATGATTGCACCACTGCACTCCAGCCTGAGCCTTTCTCAAAAAAAAAAAAAAAACAAACCCCGATATATAGAAATATGGATCTTTTAAAAAAAAAAGATGAATTCATAAATTCATCAGATTAATGAGAGCCACATAAGGTAACCTCCATGAAGGCAAAAAGGCACTTGGTATATATTTATCGAATTCTAAGATACTCTCAGACCATGTGATTGGATAGAGGCAAGCACTGGACTTTGGATTTCAGAATTTGGGCACAAGTGGTAGCTGTACTATGCTGAGCCTCAAAGACCTCACCTGTAATAAAATGAGACTAACACTTGCCCATCTTGATTGGCTAACTCGTTTCTCCTCTCCTTTGCCATCTTCCACTATGGCAGCTGGGTGCTCACTGTACTAGACTTCCCTATAAGTAAGAGTGATCAGGTGACCCTACTTTGATCAATGAATACATGGAGAAATCTGTTGGGAAGCTTCTGGGAATACTTCTGTTTTATCTATGGAAATAACAGTTGTGACTAGCACCATCCTTTCTTCCTACTAGTCCTGATCGCCAAAGTAATGCCTAGGACTAAGCAGCCACCTCTAGAGAAGGCAATTAAATAGAACAGCCAACATGACAAAGTTGAAAAGACAAAAAAAATTATGACAAAGTAAAAAGTCAGAAAAATCTCAAGTTCTTTTTTTTTTTGAGACAGAGCCTCAAGCTGTCACCCTGGATAGAGTGCTGTGGCATCACAGCTCACAGCAACCTCCAATTCCTGGGCTCAAGCAAGTCTCCTGCCTCTGCCTCCCAAGTAGCTGGGACTACAGGCGCCCGCCGCAACGCCTGGCCATTTTTTGGTTGCAGCCGTGATTGTTGTTTGGCGGGCCCAGGGTGGATTCGAACCCGCCAGCTCAGGTGTACATGGCTGGCGCCTTAGCCCGTTGAGCCACTAGGCGCCGAGCCAAATCTCAAGTTCTTAATGATACAGGAATAGTTGAATTGCTAGTCCAAGACCAGCAATTGCTTAACTGTAGACTTCTTATTAAAGGAGATTACTAAACCCTATTTGTTTAAGCTATTGTTAGTTGAGTTTTTTTTTTGAGACAGAGCCTCAAGCTGTTGCCCTGGGTAGAGTGCCATGGCATCACAGCTCACAGCAACCTCTAACTCCTGGGCTCAAGCGATTCTCCTGCCTCCACCTCCCAAGTAGCTGGGACTACAGGCGCCCGCCACAACGCCTGGCTATTTTTTGGTTGCAGCCATTGTTATTTGGAGGGCCTGGGCTGGATTCGAACCTGCCAGCTCAGGTGTATGTGGCTGGCACCTTAGCCACTTGAGCCACGCACGGACGCTAAGTGTAGCTGAGTTTTTGATTGCTGGTACTAAATTCATTCCTGATCCCAGTAAAAGGTTTACTGTGAGAATCAAATGAAATGGTATAAGAATTTTGTAAACTGTTAAAACCTTACACAGGTGCAAGAAAACCAAGTGGTATTCGTAACATACAAAGTTCTTTCACAGACTTTATGTGCAGGGTGGTTGAGTGAAAATCTATTATCCATGTGTTGCATTAAGAACACAAGAGAGGGCTTGGCGCCTGTGGCTCAACGGGCTAAGGCGCAAGCCACGTACACCTCAGCTGGCGGGCTCGAATCCAGCCCAGGCCCGCCAAACAACAATGACGACTGCAACCAAAAAATGGCCGGGCGTTGTGGCGGGCGCCTGTATTCCCAGCTACTTGGGAGGCGGAGGCAATAGACTCGCCTGAGTCCAGGAATTGGAGGTTGCTGTGAGCTGTGATGCCACAGCACTTTACCCAGGGTGACAGCTTGAGGCTCTGTCTCAAAAACAAACAAACAAAAAAGAACACAAGAGAGGTGTCAATGAAATATATCAATTTTGTACTTTTAATAACAACGTACTCAGCTCCTCCCTGGTCTCAAGACTTAGAATGTACCTAAAAAAGAAGCTGTGTGAACCCTAGAGTAAAGCCTAAGATCATAGTAAATAATACATTGAAAAATGGAAAAACAATAAATTATTTCATAAAGTTATATTTTAGAATGTAATGATTGAATCTTTGCCTAAAATTTATCCTTTAACATTGATGCCTGCCATTAATGCCACAGTTTGCTTCTGGTAGTCCTGGAATCTTTAGAAGCACTTGGATCAATGTTTCCAGTGACACAAAAGAGATTAAGACCTGGGTCGCACCTGTGGCTCAGTGGGTAGGGTGCCGGCCCCATATTCCGAGGGTGGTGGGTTCAAACCCAGCCCCGGCCAAACTGCAACAAAAACTAGCCGGGTGTTGTGGCAGGTGCCTGTAGTCCCAGCTACTCGGGAGGCTGAGGCAAGAGAATTGCCTAAGCCCAGGAGTTGGAGGTTGCTGTGAGCTGTGTGATGCCACAGCACTCTACAGAGGACGATAAAGTGAGACTCTGTTTCTACAAAAAAAGGAAAAAAAAAAAGAGATGAAGACCTTTTTCATAGGCTACTGGTGCCAACAGAAATCATTTGATTAAAATCACATAAAGCTGTGAACATCTTTAACCATGTGCACAAATGAACACGATGAAGCCAATTCCAGAAACAGATGGTTTAATCTCAAAAGCAGAAAGATAGCTGGGCGTTGTGGTGGGCGCCTATAGTCCAAGCTACTCGGGAGGCTGAGGTAAGAGAATCACCTAAGCCCGGGAGTTGGAGGTTGCTGTGAGCTGTGACGCCACAGCACTCTACCAAGGGTAATAAAATGAGACTCTTGTCTCTACCAAAAAAAAAAAAAAAAGCAGAAAGAATTAGAGGAGTCTTTAGTTAACTGGAAGGTCATTATTAAAAAGTAAAATGGAAGCACAGTGGTTTCCAAATAAGGGCTTTTTTTAGTAAGCTTAATCACCTATATATACGTGATTGAAGACTATCCCTCCATCTTAAGGAAATTCTGAGAAAAGTCTGCATTAACTAGGGGATAAGCAAGCAAATGCCTGTGAAAACAAGAAGTGTGGCTTTTCTCTTCCCCTCACCACACATGACTAACATTCACAACACTCCCATGGGTGTACCCAGAGCTGAAAATTGCTCACTAGGGGTGAGGGCAGTGTTTCTAACCCTTTTAAAGCCCATGCTCTTTTAATAAACAAAAAAAAATCCATGCCTTCCCAGTTAGAAAGCCATCTTTCTTTTCTTCCTTTTATTCTTTCTTCTTTTTTCCTCCTATTTATCCATTAATCCAAAAACTATTTATTATGTTCCTACTGTGGTAGATTTATTAAATACGTAAGACATCTCTGAAGTAGATTGCTTGAAAGCAACAGTAATTAAGAATCACTGTCTGTTTTTTGAAGTTCTATATAAAAGCTTGAAATATGGAAATTTTCCCAGGCTGTTCTATAAAACACCCACCTGTAGCTCAGTAAAGGAGAGAAAAGACAGCATTCAACACAGGAAATGAGTTGTCAGCACGCAAAAGATTTCCGTGGCTCTTCCCTCTCTCCCTTTCCTCCATTCTGTGGCAGACCTCTAGCTTACTTACCACCACTTCTATCCCAGTCTCTGAGCATCTGCTAGGATTCTGATAAGTTAACTACCTAAAACACAGTCCCATGCTTAGGTTAAGTTTTTTACCAAGGAGTCTGAGCAATGGCCTTTGGTCAAAAACACAACCTAAGCAGTGTAGAATAATGCCAAGATAAAGATCCCTATCTCTTTAGAGAAAAGATGTACTTTTTGTCTCCCAATAATGGACCCTCATCCCAACAGACTGCAGATTTAAAGATTAAGAGACCAGCTTTTAACTGGTAGGTTCTGGTGTCTTCCTGGAACAGAACGGTTTTGGTTTTTAAAGGAATGATCTGCCCAGCTTTGTGTAGCAGTGCTTTAGAGAACCCGGCGGGCCCTGCGGTGTCACGCAGAAATTGCTTCTTGAGGGGACAGGGAAAAGTTACTAACATAATATTTTTATTAATGGCCAACCCTGAAATTTAGAAAACGAGTTTGGAATGACAATTGTCTTTTTTTGGGGAGGGGGCGGGGGGAGGGCACCCTGTTTATTGGATACAGAGGATACATTTACAAACTGAGTACACAAAATAAATAACTACACATTCTTCAGACAGTTGTCTTGTTAGCCATCTTAAGCCTACACTTTTTCCAAATTAACTCTTCTTCCCAGATATCATGTTATGATAATCATCTTAATTACATAAATTAGAAAAAAAAGTGTTCAGATGCTGTTAGATTCTGTTTTATTATCCAAAACAACAAATCCTAAGAGGGCTTAGGTATATTTTATAGTTCTCTAGACTAAAGTAAAGACCTTTGGCCAGGCGCAATAGCTCACGCCTGTAATCCTAGTACTCTGGGAGGCCGAGCCAGGTGGATTGCTTGAGCTCAGGAGTTCAAGACCAGCTTAAGCAAGCATGAGACCCCATCTCTAAAAAACAGCTGGGTGTGGTGGCGGGTGCCTATAGTCCCAGCTACTTGGGAGGCTGAGGCAAGAGAATCGCTTGAGTCCAAGAGTTTAAGGTTGCTGTGAGCTATGATCCCACGGCATTGTACCGGGGGCAAGAAAGTGAGACTCTGTCTCAAAAAAAAAAAAAAAAAAAAAAGGTGGAAAAATTCAGAAACATGACTTGCTTTTTTAATACAAAGATAAAAAAGCCCAACATTATGTTATATAAGCCACCTATATCAATAAATCCATGAATCAAACAGAAAAAAAAATTAATAGATCTAGGGCAAAAGTATAGAGGGTGACGTGTTTATGTTCACTAACTGCAAAGTCAGAGAAATCCAGGGTGTAATCAGTGAGTCAGGATGGCTCACAAAAAGGCAGGGACAGGCAAGGGATCCACTTTTACATCAGTCAAGTAAACCTTTCATAGAACATGACTAACATACACAGCTGGCCCCCCAACAATGGGCTTCTAGAAAGGGAGAAGGAGATTTCTGTAATCTATTTTCCATTAGGGATTTGGTTTGAAATGATAAATGTTAAATAAAGAGAACCCCTCCACTTACAAAAATGCACTCTTGACTAATGGGAAGAAAGACTATTCAAATTAGCACTCAACCAGAAAACAAAAATCGATCTAGCCAACTAGAAGTGGCTCTAGAAAAACTCGTTTGTCTTAAGAAAAACTATTCTGGATGAAACTAAAAAGCTTCTGCACTGCCAAGAACACAGTAAATATCGCTAGCAGACAACCCTCAGAATGGGAAAGAATATTTGCAAGTTATACCTCCGACAAAGGCTTAATAACCAGAATACACAGAGAACTCCAACGTATTT
>CAUYRH010032397.1:0-11890 GCA_963574655.1 Perodicticus potto | reverse complement strand
GGGAGAGGGAGGGAAGGGGAGGGAGAGGGTGGGAGGAGAGAGGATAAAGGGTGAGATCACACTTGTGGTGCATATTTGAAGGGTCAGGAGAAAACTTCTAAATACGGATCAAAAATGTTTTCACACAGTAAATGAGAAAATCTCATGAATGTTATATCAATCAGGTTGATAAAAATATCTCCGATTGTATGTGAAGCCTGCACTCTGTACCCCATGTGTACACAGTTATGACTCAATTAAAAAAAAAAAAAGGAAGGGCTTTTCTTTTTGTTTCTTTCTCCAGATGCTTGAGAAGGGCTTTTATGTACAGCGATTAGAATGAGAAAAGGATCACACAATAGCAGCTACCAATGTCTTAAGCTACTGCCTGTTTTAATCAGGAGATAATAGGAAAGGTTATTCAGCTTTCTTTTATGTATTTCCAGTGACATTTCACTGCTCTCTTGTCCCCTAGTACCAGCCTGATCTGGAGCCTGACAAGGCCGTTGCACACATGCGCTTTCTCTGGTCCTGGAGTTTGGGGTCTGAAATGTGATAGTGGTGATGGCTGCTCCTTACTAAGTTCCTATCATGTGCTAGATACTATTCTCAGCAATTAATATGTATTAACTCACTTAATTCCTATGGAGTAAATAGGTTCTATTTTTAGCTCATTTCCCAGATGAGGCGACTTAGCCGGAGGAGGTTGAGTGACTGACCCGGTGTCACCCGGTTGGACTAGGTCGGAACACGGAGCCCTGGCAGCCGCAGCTCCGGAGTCTGGGCCCTGCACTGCGAGCTCTCGGACGCTTTGTCGGTCCTCATATACAGCTGTCCCCCAAAGGAAAGAAGCTGTGGTGCGAAAGACACGAGAGAAGTAGGAGAAAAACCAATGAACCCCGACTGCTGGACAGGAAGAGCTGCCATCCAAGAGGCTGCTCGAAATAAACAAGGGACTTTTCCAGCCGGTTTCTGATTTTGTCCCGGTTTGGACTGTACCTAGAAATATAGTGGCCATCGCCATATTTACTCCTCCGAAATCTTTCAGTTTCACACCAGAAGGTGTGAAAGTTTTCTCTGCCATCGCCATCCTTCCACAGTAAATCCTAGGTCTTTCTCTGAGGCTCGGCGCCCCTTGGGCCGGAGCAGCCTGGTGTAGCCAGGCAGTCGGGTCTTTGAAGTCAGGCAGGCTGGGATTTGTATTCCTTCTCCGCTGTCACTAACCCATGTGATCTGAGCAGCTAGCCACGCCGTTTAACTATTCTTAGCTTAGTCTCCTTGTGCGTCTAATGGGAATATTAATTGTTAGCAGATTGGCTTGTTCATTCAGTCCACAAATATCTATTGATTACTTGCTCTGCGCTAGCCACTGGTGGGCATTGTTTTGGCAAAGTGGTAACTGATATTTGATCTTACACTCAGTAAAATTAAAATCCAGTAGAAAAGACAGGCGATCAGTTCTCCTTGTGTAAGTTCTGGGGCTGGTGTGGATACAGGCCTTGTGAGGATTATAGCACTGTGGGTACCAAAAAAAGGCCTCAAGCAGTGTGGATGCTGGGGCCTTTCCTCCACTCTCTCCCTTATTCTAATGCTCCTCGCTCCGTCGCCCTATTGTGGTTGTTTCAGAAACCTTGCTCTCCTCAGAACATTTTGCTTTTAATGGCCAGTGTGGCTCTGAAGTGATGCTGTTTAACTACTTTTGAAAGTTAAATAGGGTGACTTGTGTCCTGTGTAGTTTGCACCTTGGTCACCTACTCCTTCCATTAATATTCATGTGTCATTAATACATGAGCCTTAAATTTCCTCTAAAAAAAAAAAAAAAGGAGAATTCAAGAGAAATATTTAAGGAAAAAAATCTTAAAATTTTGAGAAAATGAAATAAAATGTTTAGGCTTTTGGCCCTCTTAATAATCGCCTATTAACAATACAGAATTACTTGCTATGGTTTTTGCTGGCTTATTTCATTCCACTTTTTTTTGTTGTTGTTGTTTGAGGCAGATCTCACTATGTTGCCCTGGGTAGAGTGCGGTGGCATCGTATCTCATGGCAACCTCAAACTCTTGGGCTTAAATGGGTCTCTTGTCTCAGCCTCCCAAGTAGCTGTTACTACAGGTGCCCACCACAATGCCTGGTTATTTTTTTGTTGCAGTTGTCCTTGTTGTTTAGCTGGCTCGGGCTGGGTTTGAACCCACCAGCGTCAGTGTGGCCGGTGCCCTACACACTGAGCTATGGGTGCTGCCTTTATTCTACTTTTAAGTGTGAAATTGCTATTAGTTTCTTTCAGAGTTGATATTAAAGTTTGACACTTCTGGGTTATTGATTTCTGTTTTGTTTCCAAAGCAGACTCCTCGTAATATAGATACTTACATATTGCCTCATGCATATATTTTTAATTAGTGTGAAAGTAATGTAACATTTAGCAAATTACTCACAGAGATAAGGAAAAAGACTTTATTTAAGAAGGTATACATCTTTTGCTCTCTTCCTTTAGGTGAGCCTTAATTCTGCAAAACCACCAGGTTTAGATGGTGTGTGTGGTTCAACAGATCTATTTTCAAAGCTTATAAGGGGGGATAGTTAAATTCTCTCAGCTCAGAAAATGAAAAGGGGCAAGGCTTATTGAAAGAATTAAATATGTTGGTAGACTTGAGGAAACTGAAGGAAATTTTCAGGACTACATCAGGTCTGCAAATAACTTTCCCCAAATGATCGTAGGGTGAATGGAAACCTCCTAACCTCTGCATTGACAAGGAATGACTCAAATTAGTTTAGATTAGGGATTGTGCTTAGAAATGCTAGCTATAGAAGCATTTATATGAGAACATATAAATTTACCTGCTACCATAACCCTGAAGCTACAGGAAAAAATATTCATTGACATTTTCTTATTAGCCAGTAGCAGCTCCAAATATACATATATGAACCCAGAAAGCAGTGGGATTGGAGATTGACGGAGAGCTGTACTGGGTTTGTAGAACCCCACTAAATAAAAAACAATCCATTTGTGACCTGAGGTTTTTTAATAATAATTAGAATAGTTTAATCTTAAATTTGCAGTGCTGATAGCCTATCTAGAAGATAACACAGCCATGGCCCAAACTATTTTCACATTCAGTTTGTAAAATAACTTTAAGCAAATGTTCTATTAAATGTTCTGTAGGTCGGCAATTGCATATTCAAAGAATCTCACTTTACCATAAAACCTTTATCAAGATTTAATTACCATGAAATCAGAAAGAGAGAGGTAGTTGAGATCTTTATATCAAATCATAATTAAAAATCATCTGGGATTACTCATAGTCATTTAGGATTTTATTTAATTGAACCAAACATAAAAGCAAAATTAATGAATGGCAGTTTATTGTGCAACTTCCAATAATATAACAATCTAAAAGTCGCTCAATATACCAAGGAAGATTTAAACATATGTGTGTGGGCAGGCATGCATGAGTGTGTGTATGTATATAATGAATAATGTACATATATCTGCAATTTTTTCTTATATAAGATTATATAGGCATAACCCAGGTGTGGTGGAGTGTGCCTGCAGTCCCAACTACTCAGGAGTCTGAGGTGGGAGAGTCCTCGAGCCCAGGAGTTCAAGACCAACCTGGGCAACATAGTGAGACCCCATATTAACAAAAAAAAAAAAGGTATAAATGTGCAGCCATAGGTGTGTAAGCATGTATGTGTTTGTGTGTGCCACACCTTATGTATATTGTTTTCATAGCCAGGTTTTTTTGTTTTTCAAAACCACCAGGTTCTTTCAGTGAAGATTCCATTCTACTCTTTTGCACTTGGCTTGCAGAATTCTCCTGTGAATTCTGTTTTATACCGTACAGATTAAAAATGGGAATATATCATAAAACATTAAAGTTCCTTGCTTGACTTAGAAAATTAGATGTGATATTCCCAATGATCAACCTCACAAACTATGACTTGCTTTGTGACTGAAACTGTCAAAAATACTGAAGAGTCATCTCTGAATTTTTGTGGAAAATTATTAAATCTGCTTTGCTGCTTTATTTTGTCCTCAGTTGCACAGCTTGGTAGTGAAGTCAGCGACTGGGACTAGATATTATTAGCCCAGAGAATACCTAAAATAAAGCAAAGCAATTGAATACTCCGAGGCCGAGTGCTATGAACATGTAACCACATCAGATCCAAGAAGAAAGAGTTAGAGATGCAGAAAGGAAGGTTGGCACTTTTTCCTGCCCACTCCTCCCCCCTATGTGCCCTCTCTTCTCCAGAGGGTGAGATTGCAGGCTCTTTGCTGTCCAGATTGTTTTTTGACACTGTTGCTGGAGTGGAAAATGATATATATATTTCTAAATAGACTATGGGTCTAATTTTGAATGCTGAAATAGAAGCATGAGTACAAAAGAGAAGATACAAAGTCAACAAACTCAAATTGAATAAACTTAGAATGCAAGTGCATAAAGATTTGAAGAAAAGTCCAAAGTGAAACATGACTGCTGGAGATTAATTAGTGTCATATAGTAATGGTACACAACTCAAAGTTTGCTCTCAGTTATTAATATCCTCTGCATGTGGTTGCTGAGTGAGCTTATCTTGTATAATGAACAGACATCCCTAAATAAAAAATAAACTTTTGTGTACCTGTAGTATTGATTTGAATATCTTTGTGTTATTTAGATATGCATGAACATATTTAGATATAAACTTCTTATACGTATAGTTCATGTTTGACTTTGAAAAGCAAAACAATATTACAACTTAAAGAAAATATAACTATTAAATTATAGAATTCAAGTAATATTAATTTGTTACATGAAGCTGATTTTCTGAATGTAATTGCAAATTTAAACGTACATATGGCACTGTCTGTTCTGGAAAAGTTTCTTCTGATTTCTGCATATGAGTATTCTCTTCTTTCATCACTTTACAAAAACAAGATGTCCATAAAACTATCAATGTCATTTATTCTTCAGTTGCCATGAAGGTATCTTTTACATGTTTGTTTGCTTCAGTTATATTTTTCCCTCAGGTTGCAACAATTAAAGGAACACTACATGTGCCAAGTAAATCCAGGCAGAGATTCTAAAATCATGTGGCTGCACTTGATTGTTAAAGTGGCATTTAAATGATCTAGAACAGGACTGTCCAATAGAACTTACAGCAATGAAGGAAGTATCCTAATATTTCCTGTTCAATATGGTAGTTAATAGCAACATACAGCTAATCAACATTTGAAATATGACTAGTGTGACCGAGGAACAAATTTCTAACTTTATGTAACTTAAATTAATTTACATTTAAATTTCCATGATTATACATGACAAGTGCCTGCCATATTGGCCAGTGTATATCAAGACTATAATTATATTTTTAGCTATCATGAGAATGAAAAATAAAATAAGTTATAGTCTCATAGAGAATTGTCAGATACTTGAGAATACACTACCTTTAGTTTGTAAATCAATTGCTGGAGATAGTCCTGGGCATAAATATGATCAGTTGCATACATTCCCAACCTAATGAGCAAAGATTAGGTTATTTGGAAGCTTTGCTTGAAAAATGAATTTGGTGTATTTAGAAGGAATTGCCAGAATAATGGTAGTTGAGGTTTCCAAGGAAAAAAATTCTAAGAAGAAAGATCTGGAAAAATCGCTGAATCATTAAGTAGCACAAGCAGAAAGAACCAGGTAGTGACAGGCAAGCATAGTCTATGATATGAGAGAAAAAGGATTAAAAAGTAAAATGGTGCTTGAAAATGACTTAAACTATTTTTTGAGGCAATACCTTTTCTATGGTGCGAATGACCTTTTCAAGTCTTCACTGCCCTCAAGTTGGCACTACAGAAACCAGACTGTTAAGAAGTCCATAGCCAGCTGCCCAGTCAGGCCACAAAAGTCAGTGTGTATTGGAGAGAGAGTTGGCATTCACATAGAGACTTTATAGGCTTATTGCCAAGTAGGTGTGCTACAGGCGAGAAGCCACTCCCTTTCTCTTTATTGAGTGCCTAATATATTTAAGATGTCATGAAGGCTATATGGTAGTATACAAGTGATGCCTTCTCAAAAATAAGTACAATTTTGTGGGGAGATAAGATGTAAAAAATCTTTAGTGGTTAAAGATTAAAGAAATCATGTACCTTTGTAATATGATAACTCTGGAGTTCATAGGAGGGAGACCTTTTGAAAGGTCAGATAAGCTTCATATACTCATGTCCTATATGCCAAGAAGACATATCTTGAATATTATTTGATCCTATAATAATCAAGGTCCATGCCTTCTAAAATTATTTTTGAAGTGACTGATAAAGGATTAGGGATTTATGAATAGCCAGTAAATAATAATTGGGTGTGAAGGATTATAACTCAAATTATTTTTTTCTAAGATTTCAAAGAATTAGAAGAAACATGAGGAACTAAAAGGTGTAGTGATATATAAACACTGAAGAAATAAAGCACAGAACAAATGTGTGCAACATAAATATGATGTCAGGTAATAGAGAAATATTTTGTTGTTATCTGTTAATATAGAAGTATAAGGGATAAATACACCTGCAGCAGGAAAGGGTAATAATCAAGGAGAAAAAATAAAATGAATAAATGTGCTTTCATTGTGAATTAATGGGCTGAGACTCAATAGCCCAAATGCCCACAAGAGATAAGGATATCTCCTATTGGATTGTGATTTTTCCTGTTTATTGTTAGACCTATAGTGTTTATTATTAAGGGTTTATAAATTATTTTTAAAGTTGTATCACCAAGGAAGTTGCCAGAGCTATAGTCCATTTTGACCATCTGTGTGTCCCTGCCATGGACAAGCAACACTTGTGCAAAGGTGAGCACTTGGTCTTTGGCAAAGTTGGGACACCACTGATTCCCATTATAGATCTGTCATCCCTGAATGTACTCAAATACTTACTGACTAGCTTATAATTCTGGGTTATAAAATATCGTAGGAGAATGAAAACTATGTGAGAGAGGGATTTGGAAACAAAGTGTTCAACATATTTTTCCTGTCAAGAAGAATGAAGTAGGGAAGAACTGAGCATCTTCCATGCTGAATGCTCTAATTATTAGAATCATTGAATAATATAACATGAGAGAGACTTAGAACATTATCAGCACTCTTAAAACATGGACAAGTTACTGAGTACTAACACTGTAAGCCATCTGAACAGAAACTATGCTCAATTTTATGCTTTTAATATCATCACATACTTTGACAATTCAAGTCTTCCCTGAAGGAGAAGCCAAAAAATAGATTAGATGTTCAAGAGATCTCTTGGAAAAATGCCAGTGAAAGATAAAAGGGGAAGCAGCAGTGATCACTTTGAGATTGCAGTATAAATCCGGCATCTGAAACAGGAGAGAGGAAAGAAAGGTTTGGATGAAAGGAATCTGATTCAAGTTTAGTTCTGAGAAAGTTTCAGACAGACTTATGAAAAGCCTCTGAGCCAGATTTTCATCCCACACTGGGCAGAAATGTCTTGTTCTAGCCCCTGCTCTGCTCAACCACTGGCTGGGAGCTGCCTGAGGGAAGCATGGCCTGGTGTGAATGCTACCATGGATCTAAAGTTGTGGTAGGTGAAGCCTGTCAGTCAACCAGTTTCTGCAGCAAATTTCTGAGCAAGAAACCTACATGGATGACACAAATATATGACTCCTGGCTTCCACAAAACTTGGATTTAAAATCTCTGCTCTGAAATGGAAGTAAAACATTCTCCAGTAGGGATTTGGGAAGATTGATCTCTACCATGATTGTTCCAATTCAAACTGCTCTAATTGCTTCTTACCCACTGCATATTTTTCTTTTAGACTTTAGCCACAGATACTAGAGAGAGACTCTTTAGGCAGATTTTAACATACAGTAATATCTCTAATATGAGTTTCTCCAATGTGGAATTAAGGTCTCTCTGTAGGCAGCATCATCAGGTTCACTAGTTGAAGGAATCGAGGGATATCTTTCTGAAATGTTGCACCTGAATCCCTAGAACCAACATAGTATGAGCCACAAGTGGCTGCCAAGATTTTGACCAGATGGAGGCACATTCAGAATTGCCATATTCAAAATACCATGTTTGATTGAGAGTGAGACACTCATCTATGGCTGCTCCACAGTCTGTTTGTTATCCTGAGAGACACAGCAGCAACATATTATTTATTTTGGAGAACCAGAGCAGCTGAAAGAAGATATTTGGATTATTATGGAGAAAGCTGTTGGAAGGTATGTGTCCTGAATACATGAACAAGTCAATAATTCCACACCTGGAACCCAAAGAGCAAAAACGTGGATGGTGATCTGCTGAAGTAGAGGCTGATCACTAGAGTGGTTTTGGATGAGTCTATAGATGGTTCTTCCTTACTCTAAATTCATTGGCAAGGGAATGTGGCTCACAGACTTTGGAACCACTCTAAATTATATTGCTGATCTCTTCCAACTCCGCATTTGTATCTGAATTATATTTTATACCACTCTTGATTGTTGGTTTTTTTTTATGACATCTATTATTGGCAAAAGCAGATGCAGCAATAGTCCTAACTCATTTTTACAGGGATGGCTTTAGGAGAACTTTAGTAGAATAAAACTGGATAAAATGTAATCATTTCCTTCCAAAAGCATTCATTCATTAATAAAACATTATTGAGGAACGACTCTTGGGCAGAATATATGGAAGATGTAGAATCAGAGGTAAATAAAATGTGTCCATATCTTTGGGAAACACAGCTTGAAGATAAGTGTTTCTATTTCTTGCAGTGAATCCTGATTTGATACATTGTCCAAGGTCCTCATATAATACTAGTGCTTAAAATTTTTTAGTCTCCTTATAGTTTTCAGAAAAAAAATGGCAATTTATTTATTTATCTATTTTTTGCCTAGACGTATTAGCTAACATATATTGAGTGCTATGTATGTGAAGGATCTTCTTCTAATTGTGTTAGATTAATTCATTTTGACATAATGAAAGTCAGATGCTGCTACTTTACAGATGAAGGAAATGAGTCAGAGAGAGATTAAACAACTTTACCAAGATAAAATAGTAAATGTTGGAGTTAGCAAACATCTAAGAAGTTTGGCTTCAAAACTGGCACCTGTGGCTCATCATCCGAGTAAGGCGTCAGCCCCATATACTAAAGGTGGCGGGTTCAAACCTGGCCTCGGCCGAACTGCAAAATAGAAAAATAGCCAGGTATTGTGGCGGGTGCCTGTAGTCCCAGCTACTTGGGAGGCTGAGGCAAGAGAATTGCCTAAGCCCAGGAGTTGGAGGTTGCTGTGAGCTGTGTGACACCACTGCACTCTACCAAGGGCGATAAAGTGAGAGTCTGTCTCTCAAATAAATAAATAAATAAAACAAAACTGTAATTGAATCATTATCTAACACTGTTACAGGGCTGCTGTTCTTATGAAGGGTTAGAGTCAGAACCATCTCTGTCCTGTACCCCCTAGTATATTCCTCTAGACACTCCAGCAACCTGGCATGTTGTTTCACACATTTATGCTTTTGCACAAAATGTTTCTTCTCTAAACTTTAATTCAACAGTGATTTACTTACCTCTTGTTCTATGTCATGACAGTTCAAGATACTAGAGATTATGTTACCTATTAAAATGACAAATGCAGCCCTTTCTGTTATGTAGGTTATAAACTACTGGAGTTTTTTAAAAAAACAAAGAGGAGTTATAGTGTAGAATGATGGGTGTAAGTAAATAAAGGGGAAGTTAAAATTATTGTTTTATCACAAGAATTGAAAAGTGTCATGGAAACACACCTGGAGGAAATTCAATTTAGGCATGAAGGATGAGGAAAGGCTAAAGGTCTGAACAGATAATTGAGTACCTGGAATTTTCAACACCTTCCCTACCGGGAATTGCCTGGCTAATTCCTAGGCTTCTATCAAGGCTCAGTTTCTTTTTTGATAACTCAACCTCTCCCCTAATTTTATTAATGCTCTTGTAGTAATTTGAACAGAAAGCACTTTATTATCTTGTCCCACCATTGTTTTTTACTCCCTGTCTTTTCTCTCACTGAACTGAAAACTCCTTGAGGGGAGAAATTATTGCCTGCTTTTCTGTGTGTCCATTATGTCTACTAGAGTGCTGCCTTAGCATACACCCTCTATAAATATTTCCTAAGTGGATGAGGAAGTGGTTGAGGTTGAAGTGAGAAGCAAAAAGTCATCAATTGAAGATGGGCCTTCTATACCTTCCTAATGATTTAAATTTTTGTTCTAGATGATCAGAGATCCTTAGAAAGTAGGAAGTAAAAAGTAATTTTGTGTTCCTTTCATATTATGTATGTGTTTGAATCCTTTAGTCAAAGTGGTTGCCAGGTTGATGAAAACATCACATTGATGAAGCTAAGTGATAATTTTCATCTTTGGACCATTTTGCTTCATTTGCATCTATAAGCATGGATTGCCACACGTGTGTTGGCCTCCTGACCTGCCAATGTGTGACTTGGGTATAAAGAGAACTAGATGAGGAAGTGTGTGTGGTTCATCTCAAATCAACTTCCATTCTTGGAGCAACAGCTCTCACTTGCTAGGAATGGTGAGCCAATAACTACACCTTCATATATTCAGGGCAGCATATTATACAAACACTCAGATATTATTTCCCTATTCTATTGTATGAAGCTTGAAAATAAAATTACAAACAAGTCTCCAGATTAATATAATGTAACAATGCACATCAATATCATTACAGATTTAGAAACATATTGAAATTAAATCAATGACATTTGTATTTACTATGTGTTTTTTATTTCATTAATTTTTTTAATTAAATCATAGCTATGTACATTAATGCAATCATGGGGTACAATGTGCTGGTTTTATATACAATTTGCAATGTTTTCATAAAACTGGTTAACATAGCCTCCATGGCATTTTCTTAGTTATTGTGTTAAGACATTTATATTCTACACCTAGTAAATTTCACCTGTACCCTTAAAAGATGCACCATAAGTGTACTCCCACCCATTACTCTCCCTCCACCCATCTTTCCCTCTCCCCTTTCCCCTTCTTGGGCTATAAATGGGTTATAGCTTTCATATGAAAGCTATAAATTGGTTCCATAGTAAGACTGAGTACATTGGATACTTTCTCTTCCATTCTTGAGATACTTTGCTAAGAAGAATATGTTCCAGCTCCATCCATGTAAACATGTAAGAGGTAAAGCCTCCATCTTTCTTCATGTTTCTCCATGCATAATATTCCATGGTGAACATATACCACAATTTATTAATCCATTCATGGGTTGATAGGCACTGGGGCTTCTTCCATGACTTACCAATTATGAATTGGGCTTCAGTAAACATTCTGGTACATATATCTTTGTCATAATGTGATTTTTGGTCTTCAGGATATATACCTAGTTGAAGAATTGTAGGATTGAATGGTAGGTCTATTTTTAGATCTCAAAGTATTCTCCAAACATCTTTCCAAAAGGAATGTATTCATTTGCATTCCCACCAGCAATGTAGAAGTGTTCCCTTCTCTCCACATCCACGCCAACATCTCTGGTTTTGGGATATTGTGATGTGGGCTAAACTTATTGGATTTAGATGATATCTCAAAGTAGTTTTGATTTGCATTTCTCTGACGATTAAGGATGATGAGCATTTTTTCATGTGTCTGTAGGCCATGCACCTGTCTTTTTCAGAGAGGTTTCTATTAAAATCCCTTGCCCACCCTGAGACGGGATCATTTGTTCTTTTCTTGCTAATACGTTTGAGTTCTCTGTGGCTTCTGGTTATTAAACCTTTGTCAGAGACATAAACTGCAAATATCTTCTCTCATTCTGAGGGCTGTCTGCTTGCTATACTTACTATGTTCTTGGCTGTTCAGAAGCTTTTTAGTTTGAGCAGGTCCCAATAGTGTATTTTTGATATTGCTTCAATTGCCTGGGGAGTCTCCTCATAAATATTCACCCAAGCC
>CAUYRH010032396.1:0-30699 GCA_963574655.1 Perodicticus potto | reverse complement strand
TTAAGAATTGGCTGGCTACAAGGGTACAAGTGAAAATTACTAAATGTAGAATATAAATGTCGTCATATAGTGATTAAAAGGCCATGAAGGCTATGTTAAATAGTTCAATGAAAATATTTCAGATTGTATATGAAGTCAGCACATTGTGCCCCATGGTTGCACCAATGTACACAATTATGACTTAATAAAAATAAAAATAAAAAAAAAAGAAAAAAGAAAAAAAGAATTGGCTGGCCAACAACTGGTCCAGCCTTCAGCACTTTTTGCTCCTGTCACTGTCTGATTACAAACTCATGAGAGGCCTTGAGCCAGAAGTGCTCACATGAGCCTTTCCCAAATTCATGATCCAGAGAAACAAAAGATAATAAAATGGTGATTGTTTTAAGCCATTAAGTTTTGGAGTATTTGTTACATATCAATAGATAACCAGAACATTTGCTACTATAGATAGAAACTTTGAACAATAAAATACGGTTGTAGTTCACTGAAGAAAGACATTGAGGAAAGGAACTCTAATCAGCCAACCTACATTCAAAGTAAAGGCCTTGAACTTACACGATGAATGAATGTGCTAGACTTGCACAGTCTAACAAATATAGTGCATGTAATATTTTCAGACAAAATAAAATACTATATACATATCACACTTTACAGTTACCTACTTTGTCTTTTTAAAATAATCATTCGGCTACATCTCTGACTGGGCTAGAGAAAAGGGATATTTCTCAAAACACAAAATTTTGCATACAATTTCAAGAGGCTCAGAAATTCCTCTGAGTCCATGGACCCCAGTTTTGCCACATGATGGATTTCAATGTTTTTTATATTCATTAATAATTATTTTCGTAAATACTCTACTTCCAACTAGCTTTTACTATAAATAAGCTGTTTTGACCGAACTAGAAGTTACACCATGAGAAGAATCACACCGATGTCACCCTCTGAAGTCCACTCCCACTACACGAACCAGCTAATCAGTGGCGAATGCTGTTGTGATTCCCCAGGTATTAGCTGCCAGAAGGCTTGGCTTGCTCTGATTTCCAGAGACTCTCTCTTAGTGGAGAAGACTTTCATTGAGTAATTCAAGACATTGTGTTTTTAACAATAAGCCACCTAAGAAGGTAACTTGGCTAGGCACAGTGGCTTACTTCTATAATTCCAGCACTTCAGGAGGCCAAGGCGGGATGATATCTTGAGTTCAAGAGCCCAAGACCAGCCTGGGCAACATAGCAAGACCCCAACTCTATAGAAAATTTTAAAACTAGCCATACGTGGTGGGACATGCCTATAGTCACAGCTACTAGGGAGGCTGAGGCAGGAGCATTGATTGAACCCAGGAGTTCGAGCTATGATTACACCAGCGCACTCCAGTCTAGGCAACAGAGTAAGACCCTGCCTCAAAAAATTAAAAAATAAAAAAAGGCAACTTGTTTTACTTGGCTTGAGTTTTTCATCTATTTGTTTTGTTTTGCTTTGTTATGCTTTTGTGTTTTGTTTGCAGACAGAATAGTCTACATACATTTTTTTCTAGCTTTTTCAAGTCATGAATAATGGGAATTTGGACCTAGCATCATTCTCAATGTCCTATAGACATTAAAAACCACAAGCCAGGCACTAGGCAGCAGCAGCAATCATGATATATTCCACCCTTTATTACCAAACTCTGATAAATTTGGTTATACTTTTAAGGTAGGACTATTTGTTTTATTCTATGAGTGATAAGTATTCTGGGACTACACTGAGGTCAAGACATACATCTGTGACATCAAGGCCTCCAAGAAGGAAAGTATGGATTTTTTTTTTTTTTTTGGCTATGAATAAAAACTTAAAATTCAGAGAAATAAATAACTATGTGACACATGGTGGACCACTGGTCTACCTCGACAGCACCTTTCCTCCTTCTGACAATGGGTTTCCTTTGTGGGTGTGAGCTTATGACCCAGGCCCATCAGTGTGCCCATCCCTCTACTGCAATTACCAAACAAAAGATGAAAATAGGACCAAAGGCAGACCAGAATCCTCCCTGGCACTCTTCCACCAGAGTTATAAAGAAAGATGACTTTTTCTCCAGCCCCCATCTAAAAGAATCTGAAGCTGCCAAGAGCCATTTTGTCTACAAAATGAGATCTGAAGGAAGAATGAAACTAAACAGAGACAAGCATAGCCCAAAGCTAAAACGTTGGGCTTGGATGATATTATTCAAGGCCCTAGATCTAGGCAATATTTTAAAACAGCTGTATGTACCCAGGACTTCGCAGTTACATGAAAAAATAAGTTTACTTTTTTGCTTAAATTCAAGTTTGACTTTTGTTTCAGTCACCTACAACCAAAAACATCTGACAGGTGGGGAGTTTAAACAGGGTTGTCTTTCAGGACAGTGATGACAAAATCCAAAGCAAACTTAGGAGGAAGAAAAATCTCAAAATGTTGGTTTAATAGTTTTAATTTTTTATGTGAAAGATAGTCAGTGGCCTGTGAGTAAAAGAAACCCTTGAAAGCTGCTGGATTTCTTACCTTGACTGCTGTAGATTGGGGGATGACTTTTAGTGGTTGGCTCTTTGCGCTGGCCCCGGGATCGTGGGACCATAAAGACAGCAGTCCATCGCTACAGCCGCTGGAAAGCAGCCTGCCATCTGGTGACCACTTCAGAGAACACACAGCTTGCTTGTGGCATAGCGTTCCAATATGATGCTGGGCAGCCCGAACATCATGATGATAAACACGCCCCAGCCTTGACCCACTGCATGGGAGAGAGAAAGGCAGGTTTGCATGACAGAAAAAGTGAACCCTATTGCCACATAAGCACCCAAAACCCTGGAGGAAAGCATAGTTCAATGTAAAACTACTGAAGATCCTTTAGGATAGATTCAAACACAGGTGGAAATTCCTTAGGTTAGTAAAGATGAAGTATTCTGCCCTAGTGGTTCTTTTCACAAGTTAATGGATCTTTTAGCAGAGTTTCAAATTTCAGAAAAATATCCTTTGATAGATATTTCTAATAACTTTAATATGATGCCATAGAAAATATAAATTTACATGATTACCAGATTTTCCCAGGTAATAGTTTATATATAGGACCTAGGAAATAATACTTTTTTGCAACTCAGAATATTTCATATTATCTCAGTGAAATGGTTTTAGTATATATTTATAGTAAAATGTTAGACTTAGAAAATTATTTCCTTTTTCTAACAGGTAGGTTCCTATTAATCTATAAACCTACTCTTAGTTTAGTTAATGTTACTACATTAATATGTAAAAGAAAGACCAGGCAAGGTGGCTCACACCTGTAATCCCAGCAATCTAGGAGGCTGAAGCAGGTGGATTGCTGAGCTCAGGAGTTCGAGACCAGCCTGAGCAAAAGCTAGACCCATCTCTAAAAATAGCTGGGTGTTGTGGCAGGTGCCTATAGTCCCAACTACTAGGGAGACTGAGGCAAGAGAATCCCTCAAGAGTTTGAGGTTGCTGTGAGCTGTAATGCCACAGCACTCTACTGAGGGTGACAAAGTGTGATTCTGTCTCAAAAAAAGAAAATATATATATAAAAGAACTTTAAAACTAACTGAATATCACAGCAAACTGCACTATGATTCAAAATCAGTGGATAATGTCTCCACTCACCGCCAGTGATTTGGATCCGAACAATGATAAAGATCATTTTCATTGATCTCATTTTCAAAATAATGAACTCTGTCTAAACTACAATCATTTATGAAATTTCTCAAATTCCAGTGTTGTATTTTTAAAAACTATTTGGGTACAATGCTAAATAGTATTCTGATTAACAATACGTGCTCTGGAGCCAGACCACCTGGGTTCACACCCTCACTCTGTCCCTTACTAGCCATGTGACCTTAGGTTATGGCCTCAGTTTACTCATCCTAAAAAAAATTGGGGATTAGAAACTACCTTATAGTGTTATTACTTGGATTGAAACAAGATTTCACACATAAAGAATATAACACAGGGCCTGGGACGAAGTCCAAAAATGTTAGCGGCTATTATCATAAGAAAGGATCTGTTCATATTCCACAGGGATAATGAAATTAAACTTTAAAAGTGAAGATTATAAAAGGAACATGAGTAAGTACAGAACTACCTTGATTGTAACAACTAAGTGGTTCCAAGTTTGGCCTGTAATCACAAGGTATTAAAATCTCAAATTTACATCTGAGTTATTTAAAGAAATTGTAAAAGGCCTTGGAATTGATCTAACTTCAATCAACTTTAAGAACTATAATACAAAGATAAACAGCCATTATTAAAAAGCAATATATATTTAGTTTAACTACATAGGATCATAGGAATAAATCACTTAGTTTTTCCAGTTTAAAAACAAGCCGTTAAACTAAATCAGTAGTTCTCAAAGTGATGCATCATCAGCATCGCCTAGAAAATTAGAAACGCATATTATCAGGCTCCCAGAAATTCCTAACGTGAGGCCAGCAATCTGTGTTTGTGGGAGCCCTGCAGGTGACTCTGATGCATGTTTGAGTCTGAGAACCACCAAACAGGATAATCTACGAGGCTCCTTCCAGGTCTAACCTTTGTGAATCTGTAAATTAGAAACATGCCCCAGGCAGCTTAACATATTCCATAGCATTGATGATAACAGCAGTAAATGCTTGACTTCAGCAAAACATCCCTGTAGCCTGTATTACTTGGTATAGAGAAACTTTTCACTTGAAGAGAACGTCACATTTTATCTGAACGATTTACTGAATCTTGTGCTGAAGGCACATAGCCACCACAGTAGGTACAGCCACCAGCATACTTAGATTACCAGAAGATCTGAGCATTGAGTGCGTAGGATCATAACTCATACTGAGTCCAGTGCCCTGTTTTGTTTTATTTTGTTTGGGTTTTAAATATTATGGTTCTGTTCAGTCAGGCCCCACAATCAATTGATAATACAAACATAATTATCTCCAATAAGATGCTTCTTACCTGCTGAGGATACAATGATTCCAACTCAGAGCCCCCACTACGGATAAATGACCGAGCATATTTCTCAGCTGCTTTTTAGTTACCACATCCCATAACTGAAAAAATGAACAAGCAGAGTTATGTAGCATTGCCATTTTCACAGCCCACTGTGTTCTCAGAGGCCTGAGAGCCAAATATTGTTGACACTATCGGTTTTCGCAATAAGTGAAAACGCAGCACTTTTAACCAGCAGCTCACAGTAGGATCACCCGGGGAGTTTGTAAAACACCACAGATGTTAGCGACACTGACAATACTGGCTTAGTTGTTGGAGTAAAGCCCAGGGACACAGCGTTTATTTTAAATTTCCCCGGGTGAATTCGATGTGCAGCCAAGGGTTGAGAATCATTACCACCCTCTGGCTCCTTCTAAATTGTGGGAATTCCAAACCTGGAAATCAACCTATAATTACCAGTAAATATATTAATAAAATTGAGTTGTCTGGACACTTCCCCCAAAAATTCTGCTTACTGCTAAGAGACTCCTTTCCTACAGGTATGATGATATTCGGACCCATATAGAAAATGACAACTTTAGTGTAAGAAGAAATCATGACATAACCTTACAGCAGCCAGGAAGAGAAGAGGAAGTATAAGAGCCATCTGTGTCCCTCCTAAATCATCTAGCACATGGGCAATATTGTCACCATGGCTAATAACAACAACAACAACAATAATAATATACGACAAATTAGACTGCTGGAAACTTGATAAATCCCCCCCTCAGAAAACCTATCAGAAAAAAAATTCACTCATTTTCTATAACTCTACTCCTGATCATGGCATCAGATGACAAAGGAGAACTGGAAAGGTATCTTCCTCTCTTTCAAGTCCCCAAATTGAAGAGGGTCCTTATCTAACAAAAGCAATTAATGTAACCTGCTTCTGTGTATCCTCAATGAATCCCCAAACATAAATAAATAAATAAAGTCCCCAAATGGGAAATTCTATAAGCCCAATTTTGGTTTGAGAAAAAAAACAAATGAAAAGAAAGATCATGGGGAAAACTAAGCAGATTGTCCTTAAGTTCTCATTAAGCACCATTCAAAAAAACAGAAGGTATCTCTTCTCCCCAGAGTGTTAAGTGCCACACCTAACCTAGTCTGTTTTTCACTAACCTGTTAATAAAAGTAAATTCTAGTTTGTCTAATAACCACACAGTGAACATGAGAGGAAATCACCCCGTACTTGCACTTCTCCCTCGCTGGTGCCAACTGCCAGGCAAGCTCCCTCTTTCGTCCAGGACACAGAAGACACATAATTACAAGTGAAACTTAAGTCTATGTTTTCAATCCTGTCAAGGTCCTCCCCGTTCCAGATGTATACAGCAGATCCCAGGGCTACAGCAACAAGATTCTGACAGCTCCAGTCTAGGATGTTCAGATCTGCAAGAAAAGCACTTCAAATGAGGGCAATGACACAACCAAATAAAAACATTTTTAAGTAAATAACTTTATTTACAGGTAGAAGGTCACTTGAAAAACAGAAACATGGATCCAAGCAGATCATTGGAAATTCAAAAACAAAAAGCGGGGCCAGGAGCAGTGGCTCACGCCTGTAATGTCAGCACTCTGGGAGGCCAAGGTGGTGGATTGCTTAAGCTTAGGAGTTCGAGAGCAGCCTGAGCAAGAGTGAGACCCCATCGCTACTAAAAATAGAAAAAACTAGCTGGGCATAGTGGTGGGCGCCTATAGACCCAGCTACTTGGGAGGCTGAGGCAAGAGGATGGCTCAAGCCCAAAAGAGTTTGAGATTGTTGTGAGCTATAAATACCATGCTACTCTAACCAGAGCAACAGAGTGAGGCTCTGTCTCAAAAAACAAAAAAGAAAAGAAAAGTGGAATAGAATCTAGTGTCAAGATTTATAGGTTAATAAGCAATAATGCTTATTTATCATTTATGCCCAAATATACTTATTTAAAGGCATTTGAAGAACTTGGCAGATTAATTTGAAGAACTTGGCAGATTAATCCACCATCATTTGTACATGTGGACTTCATCTAAAAAATCACTAAAAATTCAAAGTATATAATTCTTATGGAAACATCCTTGGACCTAGGATATCTAAGAGATGCCACCATCATTTCTAACAAAACACCGCCCAACTAGAATATATCTAGACAGTAAGTGACTTACATATGACAACTAGAAATTCTCAGCAGTATTCTCTAGCTTCTACCAATAAGAACACTTTGGCAGCTCAGAAAAACCATGTTTGGGTGATCACTTATTAAAGTTGCATACCAATGAGGAGGTCAGGGACAGTTAGTTTCTGTATGTCCCTGACCCCCCCCCCAATTGGTTTGTGACTATTAAAATATACCCTTTTTTATATTTTAATGAAACCAAGTCTCATTCTGTCACCCAGGTTGGTGTGCAGTAGTGTGAGTACAGCTCACAGTAACCTGGAACTCCTGGACTTAAGCACTTCTCCTGCCTCAGTCCCTCCGCTGGGACTACAGCATGCACCATTATGAGTGATTAATTACTTTTAGAAACATGGTCTCACTATGCTACCCAGGCTGGTCTTGAACTCTGGGCCGCAAGTGATCCTCTTACCTTGGCCTCCCAAAATGCTAGGATTACAGACATAAGCCACCATTCCTGACCCCCTATTTCATTTCTTTGTTTTTATTTCTTTATTTCTTTTTAATTTTTATTAAATCATAAATGTATACATTTATGGGGTACAATGTGATAATTTGATATACAACACGGAATGTTTAAATCAAACTAATTAACATAACAATCACCTCACTTACTTATCTTTGTGGTAAGACATTTATAATATACTCTTAGTTGTTTTGAAATGTACCCTTGCATTGTGCACACTAGGTAACATCCTGCCAAATACCCTCCCTCTACTCGCCCTTCCTTCTCCTCCCCTTTCCTTCTTCTCCCCTCTTTCTTTCTGAACTATCTTTGTGTTTTAGCATTCCTACGAATATGTAAGTATATCTGTTTTGGTTTCATAATAGTATTGAGTGCATTGGATACTTTTTTTTTCATTCTTTTTTTTCTTTTTCTTTTTTTTGTTTTTTGAGACAGAGTCTAACTATGTCACCCTCACTAGTGTGCCATGGCATCACAGCTCACAGCAACCTCAAACTCTTAGGCTTAAGCAATCCTCTTGCCTCAGCCTCCCAAGTAGCTGGGACTCCAGGAACCCACCACAATGCCCGGCTATTTTATGTTGTAGTTGTCATTGTTGTTTAGCAGGCCCTGGCCAGGTTTGAACCCACCAGCTGTAGAGTATGTGGCCAGCGCCCTACCACTTAGCTACAGGCACCAAGCCTTTTTTTCCACTCTTGAGATACTTTACTGAGAAAAATATGTTCCAGCTCCAACCACATAAACATAAAAGATAGAAAGTCGCACTCTTTTTATGGCTGCATAGTATTCCATGGTATACATATACCACAATTTATTTATCCATTGATGGGTTGATGGGCATTTTGGCTGCTTCCATGAATTGGCTATTGTGAGTTGGGCTGCAATAAACATTTTGGTGCAAATATCTTCATTGTGAAATGATTTTTATTCATCAAGCTAGATATCTAGTAATGATATTGTGGGATCAAATGGTAGTTCAACTTTTAATCCCTTGAGAATTCTCCATACTTCTTTCCAAAGGGGATGTTTTGTTTGCAGTTCCATCAGCAGTGTAAAAGTGTTTCTTTCTCACCACATCTACACCAACATCTGCAGTTTTGGGATTTTGTAATGTGGACTAATCTTACTAGGGTTAGATGATATCTAATGGTGTTGATTTGGTGGTTTTGATTTGCAGTTCTCTGATAATTAAAGATGATGAGAATTTGTTCATGTGTTTGTAGGTCATGTACCTGTCATCTTCAGAGAAGTTTCTGTTCAAGTCTCTTGCCCATAAAGAAATGGAGTTGTTTGTTCCTTTCTTATTGATTAGTTGGAGTTCTCTGAGGTTCTAGTTATCAGACCTTTGTCAGAAACATAACCTGCAAAAATCTTCTCCCATTCTGAAGGCTTTCTGTTTGCTTTACTTACAGTACCCTTAGCTGTGCAGAAGCTTTTTAGCTTCTTCAGCCTATTTTATTTCTTATCAAATAGAAACTCCTATGCTGATTTACACATATTAATATAAAACTATGATGCACACCAGTTCCATTAGAGTGGTTTAAGCCCCTACAATACATCCCACCCACTGATATCAACTATAAACTTGGATAAAATACAAAAAAGGAACACCTGAAGATCCAGAACAGCAAGCAAAAACAGGTAAACTCAGTAAGTTAGTCAAAACCTAGAGAAGCAACCTGCCCAGGGGTGAATTTCCACCTTTTTTCTCATATGCCCTGAAGGCAGTGATGGATCAGCACCTACAGCTAAGACTCTGACAGAGAAGCTACCATCTTCCTGGTCAAAGGAACCAAAGAAAGGAGGCTGAGGTGGCCAGTGTGGGGGAAAGTCCTGGAGAGGAAAGAGTCACTGGAAGGAATCCTCACACACATCAAAGCCTTACCCCTAAATAATTTAGGTGCAGAGGAGACTCAAATTAACTTAGCAAAGGCTTTATGAACTGCACTGAAATCCTAAACAGCCATACAAGTCTCAGCCTAGATTCTGAGAAATACTTGAGGATCAGACCAAACCAGTATAATGAAAGCTTAAAAAACTGGTCTACAATTTGAAACAGCACAAAACTTACTAAATAATCCTAACTAATGGCTCAATGCCTGTGGCTCAACGGGCTAAGGTGCCAGCCACGTACACCTGAGCTGGAGGGTTTGAATCCAGTCCAGGCCCGCCAAAAACAATGATGGCTGCAACCAAAAAAGGCCTGGGCATTGTGGCGGGCACCTGTAGTCCCAGCTACTTGGGAGGTGGAGGCAAGAGACTCGCTTGATCCCAGGAATTGGAGGTTGCTGTGAGTTGTGATGCTACAGCACTCTATCCAGGGTGACAGCTTGAGGCTCTGTCTAAAAAAAATAATAATAATAATCCTAACTAAGAAAAAAAATCAACATTTTCCACAGAACTCCATGAATACAATATAACCTCTACAAAGTCCAGGACACAGTTCAAAATTACTAAACAAATGGAAAGGGAAAATATAATAGATGAAAATCTCAAGATGACCTTATAGAAATTATCAAAGACTTTAAAGCAGCTATTATATTTTCTGAGACAAAGAAAAACACACTTGAAATGAATGAAAAAACATGAAACTTTGGCAGAGAAATTGAAAAAAGAAACTGTTTTTCTTATTAAGAAAGTAGAAATTATAAAACAAAACTCTAAAATAGAAATAGAAGCTAAAAATCATAAAATGGAAACTTCAAAACAGAAAAACATAATATCTGAAAAATTCCTTAGATGGGTTCAACAGCAGAATGAAAATGATAGAGAAAAGAGATAGTGAACTGGAATACAGATCAATAGAAATTAACCAATATGAAAAAAATGAAGGAAAAATATTTTTTAAAACATGAAGACTCAAGGACTTATAGAATAATATCCAAGATCTAATACATGTATAATTGGAGTTAGGTCTTAGAAGTAGGGGAACAAGTTTTCAAATGATCATGGAGTACTTACCAGAAATTACTGAGGCCAGAGTGAACAGAACATCTTTAAAATGCTTTTTTTAAAAAAGAACTCTATATCCAGAAAAAATATTATGAAATAGAAGATGAAAAATCTAAGAGAATTCTTTGCCAACAGACCTGCAGATCTGCAAAAAATGCTAACGGAATCTCTTCAGGCTAAAGGGAAATCATATGAGACAGAAACTTGGTTCTTCAGGGATGAAGAAAAATATTGGAATTGGTAAATATTCAGGGAAATATAAAGGAACATTTTCCCTTCTTAAGCTATTTAGAATACTTTCAAAGTTTTACTTTTTATTTATGTATTATTATTATTATTTTTGAAACAGAATCTTAAGCTGTCACCCTGGGTAGAGTGCTGTGGCATCATAGCTCATAGCAACCTTCAACTCAGGCTCAAGCGATCCTCTTGCCTCAGTTTTTCTATTTTTAGTAGAGATAGGGTCTCATTTTTGATCAGACTGGTTTCAAACTTGTGAGCTCAAGCAATCCAGCCGCCTCAGTCTTCCAGAGTGCTAGGATTACAAGTGTGAGCCACCATGCCTAGCCCCCAAATTTTACTTTTTTTTTTGCAGTTTTTGGCCGGGGCTGGGTTTGAACCCGTCAAATCCAGTATATGGGGCTGGCACCCTATTCCTTTGAGCCACAGGCACTGCCCCTCAAGTTTTACTTTTTAAAGTAAAATTTCTAAGAGTGGTGGGTTTATAATGTAAGTAGACTGATGTAAAACACCTGACAACTACAGTAACCTATGAAACAGCTGGAGAATTGGGGGACCTTCGTGATTGCAAGATTTTTATATATTGTGTGAAGTGTGCACTAGTAACCCTAAGTAGACTTAGAAAGTTTAGATTACATTGTAAACCCTAGAGCAGTGGTTCTTCCTAATGCCGCGACCCTTTAATACAGTTCCTCATGCTGTGGGGACCCCCACCACAGAGCCAGTCTCCTTCCCTCTGCTCCTCTCTCCCTCAGCCAGACAGCTCACACTGCTCCTGGTTTCAACTTCAATCATCTAACCTACACACTAGTCCATCCTCTTTTTCAACTACCAGCTTCATTTCTATTGACCTACCAAGCCTATTCTGTATCTCACTGTCTCCTCTAAGGTAATATTCCAAGAACAGTCTTCCTTCCCCAAACCACCTCTCCTGCCAACCTATCTTCCCAGTGATATCACCTTCCTCCTGCTTCAAAAACTTGGAATAATCTTAAATTCATTTCTCATTCCAGATATTTTTCCTTATAAAGGGGGGGAAAGCTCTTACTCTTAGAAAGTGTGTTTCTACTGAATGCATTCTTCACATTCTACCATGAATTTTCCTTTATGTTTCTCTTAGTCAACAATTCCAAGATAAATCTAAATTTCTACACCTGATCTTCCAAACGGCCGAGAAGCAATATAAATCTCAATTTCTAAAGTTGAATTTTTCCATAATCTGTATCAATCTATTTCTTCACTAGTCCCCAGTATATCCTCTTCATTGCCATCAACTATCATTACCAACATCTTGCCTTACTCATACTGGAATACCAAAAATGGTCTTTGTTCTCCTGTCCACCCCAAGCCCCAAGTCTTACCAATCTTTCAAGGCCCGCTTAAATCTGAATATCTCCAACAAGTCTTTCTGGATGACCCCAGAGTTCACTTAGCCCCTTGTGGTCTTCACAGCACTCTATTCCCCATGATCCATACTTTATATTCTACATTGACACGTTGGTATTGGTTCCATGTAGATTAGTCCTGTCTTCCAAACTAGATTACAAGCTAGGCACATAATAAGCAGACCCAATGTAGTTGTTTGATTCAATTTACCTCTGTTTAAAATATGTATGTTAGAATAGACCACTGTTAGTACAGTTCATTCTACTATAGTAACACAAAATGTATATTTCTCACACCCTACCAACATTAACAGTACTCATTCCTGAACGTGAAAGTTGCACAAGGAAAAACCAACTATGTTAATTATTTTTGCACGGTGCACCATCTGGACATGAGTCACAAGGACCATCTGGTTCTTCCATAATCAAATTTCAAGGTTATGCCAGAACACAGGATGTATTTTGTCATTTCAACTTTTCAATAATTCACAATCTAAATCATAACTTACAGTAGTCATTTCGAAGACCAGTAAGATGAATCTTCACCTCTGGTTGGGTCTTGGAATACTTTACATCATGGAACCTTTTAAAATAGAAGGATTCCTTTCTGACTCCATCTCCACAGCCTACAAGAAACAAATACTTCCACACATTTCTATGATTCTGAAAATATAATATTTATCCTATGGCTATTGAAAAATAACATTAACTGATAAAGATTAATTATATGGGGAAAAAAGTGGTCATCATGATATGTGTACAACTATAGTACCAAAAGCAGGAGAAGAAAGGGAATGAAGAACACACTAGTATTAATTTAAGCAGAAATACTGAAAACTTTATTCAATGGCACGTTCTAATAAAAAGCACACGAATGCCAGATCTAAACATAGGTGACAGATCTTGTGGGAAGCATGCAGAGATACTACGTGATGTTTTGAATATTTATTCTCCATTTGAGATCTTAAAACCAAAGCAAATTGCATATCATACCAACACTTACTTGGTATACATAAGTCCTACTCTTGAGTCTTTGTCAATAAATATCTATTGATTCATTGATGTTTAGCTATTTTCCTTGCTATTCTGTGCCAGAGCACATAGAGTTAGTAATGTTAGCTAATTTTCCCCATGACTATCTGAGGTCTGGATTATATCTTTCACTCAGTTTTAAGTTCTCATCAAAAGACCCCACTAAGTTCAAAGCACAGGCTGTCTTTTTTTTCCAACCACTTGATTTGTGATCAAACTGAGAATGAAGTAATCAGTGGAAACCAAGACCACTCAGGTGACTTGTGGTATCTATGACCAGATGCTTCTGAGAAAAGCATGAGAGCTTCACAAAGCTATACCAAGATGTTACTCATAAATTCCTGCCTCAGTGTTAACTATGAACACCTGCAGTTGTGACAACTGCAAAGTTACTAGAAATACTCAGGCCTGCTAATAAAGAATCACTAAAGTTTAAAAAAAAATGATATCCAAATAATCAAAAAAAAAAAAAAACCTCCTGGAATTTCCTTTGCCAATTTTGCTATGAACCTAAAACAGCTCTAAGAAATAAAGTATATTTTATATATAAACATATAATGTATATGTGTGTGTATGTTTTATTTGTGTTTATATGTGTGTGTATCTCTTATATATATACTTCATGTATATATAAAAAAAATAATCTCCGGGATATCAGAAGCCTCTCTCTCTGGCTTTCTAGGACATATATTTTATTTTAAGTCAAATATCAACATCTTACAAAACAAAAACATGTTGCTGGTTAGACCAAAAGATAAGAGAGCTGAGAGAATACATATCCCCAAACATTTTATTTTGCTTTTACGAAAATATCATTCTAAAGAAAGGATAAAGATCATGCTCTCATCCCAACCAGACATTCCCAAACTCCAAAAAGAACATTTAGAAGGCCTGAAATTTTGCCCCATCTTTATGCATCTAACTCTATTTTTTCCCCCTTTTTACTCCTGGGATAATGAGGTCTGAATAGCAAACATGAACAAAGAAAGTTCTAGAAGGTAAAATTGTTATTTATGGATTATCTATATAATTCTTTTTAATTTCCAAAAATATTTTAATAAAAAGTAAGACAGTACATAAAAACAAAGGATACTTAAACAATGAGGATTTTCTCTCTTTTTGTTAATAATTATATTCAAGATTCTTTCAAAGAACCTCGTGGATTTGCTTACCAGGACTTATCCCATAGGGAAAAGTAATAGGCAAGTTTCCTAGACATTCATGAAATGAATCACTAGTTCTCTCAACAAGTTTCTCACACAGGAGTCAGGCTTCTCAGTCAGTTCTTTTCAAACCTTGATAACAGTCTTATGAATAACACAAAGACTTCCAGAACAGAAGGAGAAGGCAGGAAGGAGAGTACATGGGGCACGGGGTGAAAAGATTTGGGGAGCCCTAATGCCCCCTGGAATGAGGACCTTTGTGTAAATGGCCACAGGCATTATCTCTCCACTACATGGCTGCCTGACACACACATAACATCCCCACCCAAAGTTTCCTACCAGCTTTGGACCCCCCAGAATACACCCGAAAGTCACAGGAGCCACCTACTGTGAGGTTTCAGAGTCTTACCAGATAAGGATAAATCATGAAGAAATACTTTATATACAAGGACCTGGATAAAATTTGTCCCAGGGATTTACTATTGATCAGTTACTTGGCTTACAAGGTATCCATTTCATACTTGAGTCCTCTTGAAAGAATCAGTAACAAAGCCCTACATAGAATATTTCAAGTCGCTGTTCACTACTCTCTGCCTCCAGCATCCTCCAAGTCCTCAACCTTACCATTAAAGATGTATCCAATGCAGATGTTACAGACTAGCAAAACAACTGGGAGGAATGGCCACGTAAGCTTTTTCTTCTGCCTTTTATGTTCAACCTAAGTAACAGCAAATGACTTGTTTAAGGTGTAAAGACAGAAAACAAAAATTAAATATAGTACTAGACAAAGTTGTAAATATTGTAGTAGGCAAGAGATTAAAACTATTTTCTGGAAAGTAGATAAAGTGGATTGACAACTGACCAGGAAGAGCATAAGAAACTACCCCTGAAGTGCCTGCCGAGGGAGATAGGGAAGAGAAGCAAGCCAATTTGTCCTGTAAAACCCCCCAGGCTCAGAGTCACCAAGGAAGTTGAGAGTGAGATGGGATAGTAGAAAAATTGTCTGGTTCCTGCACACCTTGCACCAACAGGTAAACACACATACGTATATGCACAAACCAAAAGAAACAGGTGCTTATTAATAATAAATAATAAAATAAATAAATAAATAAAAAGTGACCACCTCTTAACTCAATGGCACCAGGTACTATGGGGATGTATGCGGCTAAAAAAACAGATTTTGAGTAAAAATCTTTATACCAAATCTACCCTAAGTGCTCTTCAACCTAGTAAAGGAAGACTAAGCTCTTTACCCTAGCACTATTTCTAAAACACCACACATTTCTTTAACACATTTCAGGAAAGCTTTTATTTTAAAAGAGAAAAGCCAAAGCAAATGGGGCTTGGGAGGAAGAGAAAAGCAAAGGAAAGAAAGACAATGCAGGGAGCACGGGAATCCTTCCAGAAGCCTATAAAATAGTATCATCAGGGAAGCAGGATGACACCTGCAGTATGTTCACGAAGTATGGATAAGATCCTGTAAAAAAAAAAAAGGAACAGAATAAAGAAATTGCTCTTAAAAAAAATTACAAAGACAGCCAAAATAAAAGGTTTAAGCACCAGGTTGGTAGACAAAGTCAAGGTAATCACCTAGAAGGTAGGAAAAACAACAACAATGATGAAATGAAAAATGGAAGAGAAACACAAGAAAATTGGAGCATTGTTCCAAAAGAAGCAACACAATAGTTTCAGAAAGAAAAAAATAAAAACAGTGAAGAAATTATTAAAGAAAAATTAAAGAGACTTCCTAAGAACTACAGGGCATGGATCTCCAAGATTGAAAAGCTCCACCAATGGACTTTTCATTCAAAATGAGGGGTATTTTTTAATGCCAAGCTTTACCATCGTGGAATTTTAAAACACTAGTGATAAGAGAAATTTTGAAGAGCATCCATAGAGTAAAAGCAAAGTATAGGAAATAAAAATAGCATATGACGTCTCAGCAGTAATGGATGCTAGAAAACAATACAGTAGAGTCAAACTGAGTCTTACTAGAATTCACAGCCAGCCAAACTCTGAATCGAGTGCAAGAGTAGAACAAAGACACTGTCAGACCAGCAAGCCCAGAAAGAGCACCACACAGCTGCTAGTAAACAGTGGATCTCATGTTGGAGGAGAGGAGCCCCAGGGTTACAACCGTTCAGCTCAGCGGGCTCTGGGAGGGAGGTCTCCGTGGAGAAGGAACTGGAGCAAGGGAGCACATGGAAGTTGGTAGTTGTGGAACAAGACGTTGAACATTTAGAGGAAACATTAGTGATCTCACAGATACCTAGTACATGAAAAAGTAAGCAACTTTCAATTCTTATAAAAACAGTTAACTAGAAAAGATACATATTTGTATCATATTACTTAGTCTGGTGTAATACTTGTAGAGTAATGTGATGTAAACACTGACTACTAACTTTGCTTTTTCTAAGTGTGATAAAAACATGTCAAAAAACTGCAGAACTGAATGAGGCAGGAGGAGACTAAGTTCTTATCCACTGTGGTAGGAAGTTATGATAAAGTCCAAAATTATAAGAAATAGCAGTTCATCAATATTACTTAGAAAACAGATGTAAATACCAAGACTAATGGCTGGAAGAGCTAAGGGTTGTTGCCTCTAAAAAATGGGACTTGGGAGTAAGATTAGTTAGGGCAGAGATTGTAAGAATTTTATAATTATGTTGACTCAGTCTTTTTTGTGTGTGTTTTTTTTTGAGACAGAGTTTCAAGTTGTCACTCTCGGTAGAGTGTGGTGGCATCATAGCTCACAGCAACCTCCAACTCCTAGGCTCAAATGATCCTCTTGCCTCAGTTTCTCTATTTTTTTAGTAGAAACGGAGTCTCACTTTTTGTTCAGGCTGGTCTCAAACCAGTAAGCTCAAGCCATCTACCTGCCTTGGCCTCCCAGAGTGCTAGGATTACAGGCATGAGCCACTGTGCCCAGCTGACTTAGGCTTATAAATATTAAAAATGACATATTTTCAGATAAGGAAGAAATGAAGGAAGTGAGGAGAAAGAGGAGGGTAAGAATGAGGCAAAAAAAGCCTTAGGCCTGTACCTTTCCAAACACACTGAGATCGCTCACAAAGCTGCATTTTTCCAGTTAGCTGTTGAACCACCTTCTGGGTTACAGATAGCTGGTTTAGGCATTTCTGAAAACAAACACACATAAAGAGAATACTTCCTCAGAAACATATATGTACCTCTCAGTCATGACACATGATAGAGTCAGAAGTGATAATTCATAAGATGTTCAAATTGAAGTTCACATTCTCAAATCTAACACCACAATAACTGCTATAATTGTTTACTTAAATACTGTGTAAAGAACAGTGCTGAGCATTTTATTTTATTTATTTGGAGTCTCAAGCTGTTGCCCTGGGTAGAGTGTGGTGGCGTCACAGCTCACAGCAACCTCCAACTCTTGGGCTTAAGCGATTCTCTTGTCACAGCCTCCCGAGTAGCTGGGATTACAGGCGCCCCCCACAACACCCGGCTTTTTTTTTTTTTTTTTTTGTAGAGACAGAGTCTCACTTTATTGCCCTCTGTAGAGTGCCGTGGCATCACAGAGTTCACAGCAACCTCCAACTCCTGGGCTTAGGCGATTCTCTTGCCTCAGCCTCCCGCACTCGGCTGTTTTTTGGTTGCAGTTGTCATTGTTGGTTTGGCAGGTCCCTGCTGGATTCGAACCTGCCAGCTCTAGTGTATGTGGCTGGTGCCCTAGCCACTGAGCTACAGGCGCTGAGCCGAGTGCTGAACATTTTACATGTATCATTTCTAATGTCCCTCAACAACTCCATAGACCAGGTATTACTCAGCTACAGCAAAATCCTTTTTTTATTCTTCTAACTAGCCTAAAACTTTAGTTAGCCTATAAACCACAGGCCGGTCAAGTCAAGAAAACCTGCAAAAACAGAAATGTCATGATATTTCTAGTACTCTCTAAAATTAGAAGGCCTCCCCAAAATAATAAAGTTGAACATCAGCAGGACAACATTTTGCAAGAAAGATTTCTTTCAAGGAATGCCTCTCAGCACTTAGCCCAGAGATATTCTCTGAGTTTTTACTAAGATCTCGGGCCTCACCTCAATTGTCCTCATTTGTAATATGTTTTTACTGGACTAATCATCTTAAAGATCCTTTTCCATTAACACCTCTACCCATTAGAAATAGGGACATCAGCTACTTAGGAGACCGAGGCAGGAGGATCTCTGGACCCCAGGAGTTTGAGGTTGCAGTAAGCTATGATGATGCCACAGTACTCTAGCTGGAGCAACAAAGTGAGATGCTCTGTCTCAAAAAATTAAAAAAGAAAGAAATGGGGGAAACCAAGTTACAGAGATCTTAAGTAACTTGGCTTAATTTCCATGACCACAAAAATGTGATTGATATGTCTTTGGGCCAATATATAAGGATCATTTCTGGCTAGGTGTGGTGGTTCACGTCTGTAATCCCAGCACTTTGGGAGGCCAAAGCAGGAAGCCCACTTGAGGCCAAGAGTTCAAGACCAGCCTGGGCAACATAGTGAGACTTTTGTCTCTACAAAAAAATTTAAAAATTATCTGGGCATTGTGGCATGCATCCATAGTCCCAGCTACTCAGGAGGCTGAGGCAGAAGAATCTTTTTCAGCCCTGGAGCTACCAGTTTCAGTGAGCTATAATGACACCACTGCACTCTAGCCAGGCAACAGTGTGAGAGCCTGTCATTAAAAAAGTTCTTTACAGCTCAGCGCCTGTGGCTCAAGCAGCTAAGGTGCCAGTCACATATACCTGAGCTGGTGGGTCCGAATCAAGCCGGGACTGCCAAATGACAATGACGGCTGCAACCAAAAGACAGCCAGGCATTGTGGCGGGCGCCTGTAGTCCCAGCTACTTGGGAAGTAGAGGCAGGAGAGTCACTTGAGCCCAGGTGATGAAGGTTGCTGTGAGATGTGATGCCACAGCACTCTACCCAGGGCAATAGCTTGAGGCTCTATCTCAAAAAAAAAAAAAATTTTTAACTAAAGCACTTCTGACAATCTTACATCCAACTTTGATCAATAATATCTAGAAAAATTAATAATAAGTGGAAAGAAAAGTACTTACTAGAATTTTCTATAAACATAGTGATGAATAGTTAAAGCAGAGAATATTCTTTTTGGCTCCTTCACAACAACCTATTTCTTTTCTTTTTTTCTAGTTTTAGAGATGAGGTCTTACTGTGTTGCCCAGGCTGGTCCTGAGCGCCTGGTGTCAGGTGATCCTCCCACTTTGCTGGGATCACAATCATGAATCAGCACGCCCAGCTCTCACAAAAATATATTTAATCTCACATGCATGACAATCACTAGGTCACCCTTGTTCAGACAGAAGGCTCTCTGACAGGCATCTTTTGATATGCTATGACACATAACAAGCATTGATAGTCAACAAATCATGGGTTTTTAGGTATTCAGGTAGAACATTTAACCACAAAGCAGGGTTTCTCATCAGCACTACTGGCATTTGGCAGCAGATAATTTGTTGTGCAGGCTGTTCTGTGCATTTTGGCATGTTCAGCAGCGTCACTGGCATTTACCCACTAGATGTCTTTCCCCTGGGTTGTCACCATCAAAAACAACATCTTTTTATATGTGTGCAGTGTTATTTCTTATGTGCTATACAAATAGTTGAAAGTTAATTAGCAGTATAACCATAAATAGTAATGCTGCCAGTCTCCTTCAGACAAAAACTTTATAGAAAGTGGTTAAATGTGTTAAGTAAATAACAGGTCTTTATCTACAAACGATGTGACCATTTAGGTTTTTTGTTTTGGGAGACTAGGATTTGAAAAACCATGTATGATGGTTCAGAGCAGACTTTGGAGTTGCTAGCCTGGAATTCTAATTCCAGCTTCAGCAATGCTCTGTTAATACAGATTATCTGAGCTTCAGGTTTTTTTCTTGGAATAAAATGGGCATGAATTCTGCTTGCCATGACTGTCATGACATTGCATATAAAAAGTGTTAAGTAAATAGTGGCTGTTTATTAACCCTGTATTTTCTATGCATAAAAATTAAAAAAAAATACAACATCCTTAGACATTGTCAAATGCCTCCCCCCCCCCAGGAGTACAATCACCCCCAACTGAGTACCATTAGTATAATTCCTAAAATGGCCTGCTGGCCAGTAGCTCTTCACAAAGTCACTTCTTCAGAATCTTGTGGTTAGCACAAAGCTGAGCAGAGCATGGCGGAGCATGTGCTTCAGCTCTGTGGTCCCAGGGAGCTCTTTCCTCGGTGAGACCTACTTGTCACTTTAATTAGCTACTGAGCGTAGAGCTCACTCTGAATTCTGAAGTGTCCCCAGCTATGCAGACTCTCATTATGGATAGGAGATGGTACTGAAAACCACACAAAGACCACACACGTTTACTATAAAGGTGAAGGCCTCACTTTGTATCTTTACCACTCTCAAGTCATGACAACAAACACTCTGCACTGAGCAGTAAAACAGTTCCCATGATCCTCTGCCCAGTTTCCTCAGTGATCCAAAGGGCAGACCACATCACCAAATAGTTAGGAAATGCCACAGCAAGAGCTCCTTTGGCTGAGAGAAAGCGTTTCATGGTAAAGTATAATTTTATTATATATTTGATCTTTACCTTTTTTTTTTCTTTTGGCCGGGGCCGGGTTTGAACCCACCACCTCCAGCATATGGGACCGGTACCCTACTCCTTTGAGACAATTATTCTCTTTTCCTTTCTTCTGAATGGTCCTAACTCAATACTTTCTCACGTACTGGGGGGATATTTTCTTCCTTTTACAAAGTGGCTTTATTCGTGTTCTTCATTCATTCATTTTTTCTATCAGGAATCTGTCATTTTCTTATTGATTTGTAAGAGCAGAAAAGCAGCTCTTTCCTCAAATTTGAACTTCGTTATCTGAGCTTCTCAAGAAATGGGATCTTCAGGTTTTGTCTTTACCTACCTGTCCTTTTGAGGAAACGTTTTCCTTCCACCCTCTGTTGATTGCACAAGTTGCTTTACAGAAGAGGGGAGCAGAGTTGATTGTTTCAGAACTTCCCTTGATGGGGGTCTTCAGTGGTTCTTTGAAGGATCCTACAAGAACAACATGTACCTTTGAATTTGGTTTTCAAAACAGGATACTCACTTCGATTGGAGGTCTGGCCTTGGCGTCTTTCACAGTGGAATAGAATATGAAGTCCCAGGCTCTGGCCTCTCCAAAATCCATGCAGGGTCAGAGTCTTATCCAGCCTCAGTGGCCTCAACAGTGGGAAGGAAATGCCAAGATTAAAGACCTGACTTCAACTGAAGCAGCTGCAGTGACAAAGCTTCACCTCTGCATGGAAAGAAGAGATGTGCACATTTGAAGAATGGAGAGAAACAGCTGAACTGTTTAAAGTGATAGTGCAGAGAATATCTGATGTGCCCAAGCTATGATCATCCTGCCAGGAAATAACTACATTCACTCATGTGCTCACATTCACTACATGATCATGAGCAAATCTCTTCGGCTATCCCCCTTCCCATTTTAGAAAGATGTTGTAAAGATAGTTTGGGAAGGCATTAAAGAAATACTTTCTAAATTAAAATAATGGAAGATTTAGTATTATTTGCATCAATATTATTCATTTCTATTCTCTTCTCAAGAGTGAGAAAGCCCTTGACCAGACTTTTTTTGGTGTTGTTGTTGTTATTGTCTCTCTCTGTCTCACTTTTTCACTTTTGGTAGAGTGCTGTGGCATCATAGCTCACAGCAACCTCAAACTCTTGGGCTCAAGTGATCCTCTTACCTCAGCCTCCTGAGTAGCTGGGACTACAGATGCCCACTGCAATGCCCAGCAATTTTTTTTTTTTTTTTTAGAGATTTGGGTCTTTCTCTGGCTCAAGCTGGTCTTGAACTTGTGAGCTCAAGTGATCCACCCGCCTCAGCCACCCTGAATGCTAGGATTACAGGTGTGAGTCTTAACTAGACTTTTAAGTGTACTGGAAACCTGTCAAGTCATCCTCTAAAACTAAACATCTGCCATATCACTTGTTCATCAGAGGAGCCAAGAGACCATTATAAAATCTTGGCCTTTCGCCATGAGATAATCCCTTCTTCATTTGGACAACCATGGGCTTGATAAACTGTCATTAATGTTCCTAGAGGTTGGCATCTCAAGTCCTAGGATATTCAAAATCTTAAGAGAAAAATGTTACATTTTAGGAGATGGAGAATGAAGATATGAAATGTTCCTCAAAGTTTTAGATCTTGTTCTTTGTCCTGACAAACCAGGTATCCTTGCTTTCTTATGCTATATGTACACGAGTATAGAGGAAAAAGGGCTGGCTCTCAGAACCTCAAATGAGGCAGAAAAAGCTGCAGTTGGATGTTACTACTGACAATCATCCCAGTTATAAACAAAGTGGCCAGTTCCACCACCTGAGGAAGCAGGGACAGAGCAGGACTACAAATGAACCTCTCTTTGCATGTCACTTCTGGAATGGGAGGATCTTCCACGTCTGCTTTTCTGAAACAAAAAGAAAGAAACCCCACCAGCAAAGCACTCAGAAACCAATGTAGCTGATTAATGCCTGGTACTAACCTAAGTATAAAATAAAACAGACATTCTTGTAAAATCTTTTGACTAACATCTGTCTCTTGGAATTCTGAATTTCTCGTATAAGACTCTATTTTTAAAAAATCAATAAATGTAGGGCCTAGAATGAAAAAGGAGTCCCTAATGTTAGCTAGAAATTCTTCTACGACTGTCATCATCAAAACTGCCCCTCAGGGTGGCACCTGTGGCTAAGTGAGTAGGGTGCCGGGCCCCAAATACTAAGGCCAAACTGCAACAAAAACTGCCCCTTAATTACCATAGGATTACAAAAGATTTATTTTAGAAACTAGTCATCACAGTGCTCTTTCTGATAATCTATCTCTTGCTGCTTCAGTTGGCTGCTTTCAGTATTGAGATTTGTTCTTACACGGGAATTTCCTTGATTTGAAAAGATTTGGTCTCCCTTTCAAATTGCAGGACTGCAATGCCTCACTGTGTCTAATCACTAAGCGGAGTTGGCACCGCTGCTAATGTTTGTCTAACTCAGTAAGGGTGCTGATGGTCAAAGAATCACATTGCCTAGTTCTTACAAGGGAAGAAGAGGAATTAAATCACCAGATGATAGGTGGCAATTTTTGCTTCTGAAGGATGGGAATAAAAATGGATCTGCCCAAATAAGAACTACATATTTCAGAAAGAGAGCTTGTGTTTCAGGGCTCTAACAGGTTGATCAGGAATCATACTCATCACAGCAGGGCTTTGGTGCCCTTTTCCATTCCTCCCTCCATCTCTCCATCCCTTCCTGACTCTTCTCTCTTCCTTTTACTTTTTCTTCTTCTCTTCCTCTCCTGCTTTCAACTTTGCCTTCTATTTCACATCTGATTATTCCATGACTAAAACATTTGTTTCTGACTGTGATAGGAACCTGACCAGAGTCATTAAAATCCTATACTTTGTAAAACAAAAACATATATACATTTAGGTGTATATACGTACAAGGTCAGACAATTAAGTTCACAAACTTATCCTAGAAAAAGTGATACATCCTGCATTGCTGAATATCACTGCAGTCACTTTCCAAGTACTCCTGGTGGGAAGTTATGCACTGATGCCACTGCCTAGTCCACTATTCAAAGCATTTTTTTCTAGGATGAAGGAGCAAACTTAACTGTCACACCTCATGTGACAACAGATCTGATAGCCATTTCAGAAAAAGAGTTCCAAAATTGCTCTGAAGGATGGACTAGGCGCTGGCATCAGTGCATAGCTTCCCAAAGGGCATACTTTGAAGGCGATTGTAGAGATATTCAGCAATGAGGTATGTGGCACTTTTTCTAGGATGAGTTCGAGAATTTGTCAGACCTCATGTATATGATACATACACATATCCATACATACAATCTTTACAAAAGTAATCATTTACCAATGCAAGTCTCAAAAACATATTTAAAATGCACCATATCCTGGCTCGGCACCCATAGTTCAGTGGTTAGGGTGCCAGCCACATGCACCAGGGTTGGTGGGTTCAAATCCAGCCCAGGCCTGCTAAACAACGACAACAACAACCAAAAAAAAAAAGCCAGGCATTGTGGCAGGCGCCTGTAGTCCCAGCTACTTGGGAGGCTGAGACAAGAGAATTGCTTAAGCCCAAGAGTTTAAGGTTGCTGTAAGCTGTGATGCCACACACTCTACCCAGGGCAACAGCTTGAGACTTTGTCTCAATAAAAAAAAAAAGAAAAAGAAAAATGTTCCTGTTGGCCAGGCACAGTAGCTCACACTTGTAATCCCAGCACTCTGGAAGGCCGAAGCAGGTACACTGCCTGAGCCAGAAAGAGACCCCATCTCGTAAAATAGCCAGGTGTTATGGTGGGCACCTGTAGTCCCAGTTACTTGGAAGGCTGAAGCAAGGGGATCATGTAAGCCCAAGAGTTTGAAGTTGCTGTGAGATATAAGGCCACCGCACTCTGTCAAAGGCAACAAAGAGAGACTCTGCCTCAAAAAAAAAAAAAGAAAGAAAAATGATCCTGTCATTTGCCCACTTTTTAAGAGGATTGTATGTTTTCTTGCTTAGTTGTTTGAATTCCTTGTAGATACTTGTTATCAGTCCTTTGTCAGACATAGAGATTGTGAATATAAAATTAAGAATTTTAAGCAAGAGAAGCTATATTTACCTTACCAAAAAAGGATGCAATAACATTGTTAGGCATGGATGAAACGAAGGCCTGTTTATTTAGAACACTGAACATCTTATATTACATCAAATGTGTGGAAAGAAGGGACCTGACACTTGGGAAAGCTAGGAAAGCTGGTATTTTCCTACAAGAATCTTTTATGTGAAGTGGTAAAGACAGGACAATAAGAGAATCTACTTCTGCACATTTCTGCTTTGGAGTTGACTCTAATTAACTATATTCCTAGACCTCATATAAGCTTCATTCACATTTGAGCACTTCATACACAGATAATTTTTAAACATTTAACCAGAATATGCTAATTTTCTTAATCTGAGACTCACAGGTGAAGCAGTTATATAAAGTCATCATAACAGAACCCTGTACATATACTAGAAGCAAAAACTTGGCTAAAGTTTGCACAAAGGTTGACTGCCCTCCCACACCTACTCAAAAGCAAATACTGTATCTGTAGGGGACTGATTCCAGCACCACCACTGCCCACCCCAGCCATACCTCACACCCACCATCACTACCCACCACTTCCCCCCACCAACACCAAAATACATGATGCTCAAGTCCCCTGTGTTTGCATATAATCTAAGCACATCCTCCTGTATACTTTAAATCATCTCTAGATTACTTATAATACCTAGTACAACGTAAATGCTATGTAAATAGTTCTTGTACTGTATGATTTTGGGAATAATGAGAGGAAAAAGACCATACATGCTCAATACAAACACAACCAACCTACCCCTCAATATCTGTGATCCCTGGTTGGTTGAATCTGCAGATGCAGAACCTACAGACATGGAGGCCGACAGTACGACTCACGGTCTGCAAAGATCTATGAAAGCCATTTTTTCCCTAGGTTGGCTAACGTACTCTCCCTGCTGTCTTGCATATGCACACTGAATAAATAACTGATGGTCCACTCCAGAGGGTTTAGATAAAATAATGGCTGACAGTTATACAGTAGTCTGTGGAAGATACTTGAGTATTTGAAGGTACATCCTAATTTTTTACAAATGAAAACGTTGAGCCTCAGAAAACAAAATCCCAAAGTATGACCTTTTGCATGTTAAGCATTTTGAACTTAGGGAAACAAAAGCCCTTAGAACAGTGGTTCTCAACCTTCCTAATGCCGCAATGTATTTTCATTGTTACAAAGGGGTCGCGACCCACAAGTTGAGAACCGCTGCCTTAGAACCTCTCTGAGAGGCTCGGCGCCTGTGCGCCGGGTTGGGGCGCCAGCCACGTACACCTGAGCTGGAGGGTTTGAATCCAGCCCGGGCCCGCCAAACAACAATGATGGCTGTGACCAGAAGATGGCCGGGCGTTGTGGCGGGCGCCTGTGGTCCCATTGCTTGGGAGGCGGAGGCAGGAGACTTGCTTGAGCCCGGGAATTGGAGGTTGCTGTGAGCTGTGGTGTCACAGCACTCTACCCAGGGTGACGGCATGAGGCTCTGTCTCAAAAAATAAAAAAAATAAAATAAAAAAAAAAAGAACCTGTCTGAGAACCAGTGATTTTCTGACCTTCTCTTTCTTATACCTCTATCCCAAACACAAGGTAAAAAACTCAGAGATTTCTGAAGATTTCTGTCTAGAAGAAACATAATTACTTTCCTTTCTCTTCCCTAAAATCAATAAGCAGGGAAGATTCAACTTATTCGGAAAGAAGGAAAACTGAGGAATTATACCACACCCATACAGACTTTGTCTCAGCTACCATCAAGTCTCTTTCCAAACAGAATCATTTACAAACTATTGTCTGTTCTTTGGGCTCATAAAACTCTATTAAAAATCATGTACTACCCCTAGGCTGGCGCCTGTGGCTCAGTGAGTAGGGCACCAGCCCCCATATATCAAGGGTAGCAGGTTCGAACCCGCCCTGGCCAAACTGCAACAAAAAAATAGCTGTGTGTTATGGCGGGCACCTGTAGTCCCAGCTACTTGGGAGGTTGAGGCAAGAGAATCGCCTGAGCCCGAGCTGGAGGTTGCTGTGAGCTGTGATGCCACTGCACTTTACCAAGGGCGATAAAGTGAGACTCTGTCTCTAAAAAAAAAAAAAAATCATGTACTACCACCTCAAAATGGACTACCTTCCCCTATGAATGGGGTACTTTAGGCATCTGGCCTTTCTTTGAGTTCTATATTTTGTGTCGCTCTCACATACATTTGTATAGGTTTTTTTCCTCATGTTAATCTAGTGTCAGTTTATTTCTGAGAGAGAGGGGGAAATTCCCTTTACTCCTACAAAAACTAAAACTAAACTACCAAACTATGTACATGGCTTATTTTCTGCTATAACATTTGGGAAGTGATGAAGTATAGCTCTCAGGTCATGGGCTTTGAATTTGAATTCATGCAGAACTGAGCTTGAATTCAGTTCCACCTCTCACAAGCACTGTGACCTTACCACCTGTAAAATAAAGTAACTTCTATATTAGATGAGATAATATGTATATAAGAAGCTTGTTTTCCCATAGTGCCAATTGTTGGAACAGTATTTATAGAGATATTACTATATAACTAATCAAAGAAAATTCTATCCAAAAGAAGTTTATTCAAGCCACCTCTCAAAATACAATCTGGGTGGCCAGGTACGGTGGCTCATGCCTGTAACCCGAGCACTCTGAAAGGCTGAGGCAGGTGGATTGCTTGAGCTCATGAGTTCAAGACCAGCCTGAGCAAAACCAAGACCCCTTCTCTAAAACTAGCCAGGTTGTGGGGGGCGCCTATAGTCCCAGCTTCTCAGGAGACTGAGGCAACAGAATCACTTGAGCCCAAGAGTTTGAGGTTGCTGTGAGCTAGGATGCCACAGCACTCTACGAGGGTGACAAAGTGAGACTCTGTCTAAAAAAAAAACAAAAACAACCTGGGCATGTGGAAGAATAAAGACCTTTAAATTATTCAGAGATAAACACAACTTTAAAACTATTAAAAGTAATAACCTCTAATTATACTCAAACAAGTAGGCAGTTAAAGCAAGTAGAGTACCTCCAAAGGAATGTGCTCAATCCAGTATTCAACACTCCCAAACACAAAGACTCAACCTTTCTGCTAAAGATAGAGCTTCCTCTGTGCCTTTAATTCTCAACAAATAGCAAAAAAAATCAAAACACAGTCCTTTTAACAAGCAAAAGTTACATGTACAAAATCCTTTCTTCTGATCACAACCTAGAACTATTTCTCTTGGTAGGAAAAAAAATACTGCCCGACTTTAAGTCCTTTCTCCATGCCTTTGGCAGGCTACTTAAATTACAAAAAAATACTGCAGAGCACTGAGAAATATCAACTACAGATCCCAGAAGTCAAAAGAGAAAAAATACTTTCAATTCCATGACACACCAACATCATTCTTTAACCTCTCCAAAATAAAGCCAAGTTTGTTTGTTTTTTTTTTGTTTTTTTTTGAGACAGAGCCTCAAGCTGTCATCCTGGATAGAGTGCCGTGGCATCACAACTCACAGCAACCTCCAATTCCTGGGCTCAAGCGAGTCTCCTGCCTCTACCTCCCAAGCAGCTGGGACTACAAGTGCCCGCCACAACGCCCGGCCATTTTTTGGTTGCAGCCCGTCGTTGTTTGGCGGCTTAGCCCGTTGAACCACAGGTGCCGAGCCTAAAGCCAAGTTTTTTTAAAAAAGAAAAATAGGGAGGCAAGAGACTCGCTTGAGCCCAGGAATTGGAGGTTGCTGTGAGCTGTGATGCCACAGCCCTTTATCCAGAGTGACAGCTTGAGGCTCTGTCTCAAAAAAAAAAAAAGAAAAAGAAAAATAGGGGCGGCGCCTGTGGCTCAGTGAGTAGGGCACCGGCCCCATATACCAAGGGTGGTGGGTTCGAATTTGGCCCCAGCCAAACTGCAACAAAAAATAGCCGGGCGTTGTGGCGGGCGCCTGTAGTCCCAGCTACTTGGGAGGCTGAGGCAAGAGAATCACCTAAACCCAAGAGCTGGAGGTTGCTTTGAGCTGTGACACCACAGCACTCTACTGAGGGTGACGGAGTGAAACTCTGTCTTAAACTTTGTCTTTCTTCTGTCTCTAGAAAAAAGAAAAAGAAAAATAGAACCCCAAATCCTAGATACCTAATAACATAATAACTATATGATTGGGCTCGGCGCCTGTGGCTCAAGTGGCTAAGGTGCCAGCCACGTACACCTGAGCTGGCGGGTTTGAATGCAGCCCGGGTCCGCCAAACAACAATGACGGCTGCAACCAAAACATGGCCGGGCGTTGTGGCAGGTGCCTGTAGTCCCAGCTACTTGGGAGGGAGAGGCAGAAGAATCGCTTAAGCCCAGGAATTGGAGGTTGCTGTGAGCTGGGATGCCACAGCACTCTATCCAGGGTGAAAGCTTGAGGCTCTGTCTCACAAAAAAAAAAAAACACTATATAATTGAAATACAAGTCCAAAGCTCATCATAAGGGACTGATCAAATAATATTATAACTGAAGGTCAGGCATGGTGGCTCACACCTATAATCCTTGCCCTCTGGGAGGCTGAAGGAGGAGGATCACTTGAACACAGTTCAAGGTTACTGTGAGTGAAGCTAATGCCATGGCACTCTAGCCTGGAGCAACAGAGTGAGACTCTGTGTAAAAAAATAATAATAAATAATAATAGTAACAATATTTTAACTTAATATGTTAAAGAGTTATAAGTGTGCGTGTTCCTTAGTAACTATTATACCACTGAGGCCAAAGTCTATACTTAGAGACATCCTGACTTCCATGAAATGTGAGGTAATACATGTTCCCATAAAAAACTTTTAAGAAGCAACAATACTGCCAAAAGAAAAGAGAAAAAAAGAAAAAAATTCTGGCTGAAACACAAACACACACATTCATGGGACTTCAAATAAGCTTTGTAAATGCATTAGAAAAGGTAGAAATAAATACAAATTCTGTTGGCCCAGAGCCTCCAACAACAAAAGAATCACACAATAAAAGCCCCACCCATCTACTGGAGAGAAATGATATTTTGGCCAGGCCAAACACTTGAATATAAGCAAAACAAGCCAAAATACAGCCCTTGGGACACCTCACTAAGCTGTTCCCATGCCTCTTCCTCACATGGAACATTTCATTTTGTCACCCCAAGGAGGCACATGAAGGAGTCAACTGGCAAAATAGGACCCATATTATTCAATGTAAGACATTTATCAAAATTACAAATGTACTTTGCCTCTGACTCAGTATTTCCATTGAAAGGAATTTATCCTACAGATTCACAGACATAAAATAACTTGTTCAACTTCATTCATCACATCATTGTTTCTAACATCAAAAAACTGGATATTTAAAGCATTTTCATCAACTGGGAACAATTAGGGAAAATTCAAATAATACAATTATTCTGCAGCTATAAAAAAGTCAGTAAGCAGGCTCGGCGCCTGTGGCTCAACGGGCTAAGGCGCCAGCCACGTACACCTGAGCTGGCGGGTTCGAATCCAGCTCGGTCCCACCAAACAACAATGACGGCTGCAACCAAAAAAGAAAAAATGGCCGGGCATTGTGGCGGGCGCCTGTAGTCCCAGCTACTTGGGAGGCGGAGGCAAGAGACTCGCTTGAGCCCAGGAATTGGAGGTTGCTGTGAGCTGTGATGCCACAGCACTCTCTCCAGGGTGACAGCCTGAGACTCTGTCTCAAAAAA
>CAUYRH010032395.1:0-48693 GCA_963574655.1 Perodicticus potto | reverse complement strand
AAATTTTTGGAACAAAATGACAATGAAGACACAAATTATCAGAACCTCTGGGATACTGCAAAGGCAGTCCTAAGAGGGAAATTTATAGCACTGCAAGTGTTCCTCAAGAAAACAGAAAGAGAGGAAGTTAACAACTTAATGGGACATCTCAAGCAACTGGAGAAGGAAGAACATTCCAACTCCAAACCCAGCAGAAGAAAAGAAATAACCAAAATTAGAGCAGAATTAAATGAAATTGAAAACAAAAGAATTATAGAACAGATCAAAAAATCAAAAAGTTGGTTTTTTGAAAAGGTCAATTAAATAGATAAACCTTTGGCTAACCTAACCAGGAAAAAAAGAGTAAAATCTCTAATTTCATCAATCAGAAATGGTAAAGATGAAATAACAACAGACTTCTCAGAAATTCAAAAAATCCTTAATGAATATTACAAGAAATTTTATTCTCAGAAATATGAAAATCTGAAGGTTATTGACCAATACTTGGAAGCATGCCACCTTCCAAGACTTAGCCAGAAGGGAGTGGAAATGTTGAACAGGTCTATATCAATTTCTGAAATAGCATCAACTATACAAAATCTCCCTAAAAAGAAAAGCCCGGGACCAAATGGCTTCATGTCAAAATTCTACCAAACCTTTAAAGAGGAACTAGTACTTATATTACTCAACCTTTTCCAAAATATAGAAAAAAAAAGGAATACTACCTAACACATTCTATGAAACAAACATCACCTTGATCCCCAAACCAGGAAAAGACCCAACAAAGGAAAAAAAAAAAAGAAAATCATAGACCAATATCAGTAATGAATACTGATGCAAACATATTCAACAAGATCCTAACAAACAGAATCCAGCAACACATCAAACAAATTATACACCATGACTGAGTGAGTTTTATCCCAGGGTCTCAAGGCTGGTTTAATATATGTAAATCTATATATATAATTCAGTACATAAATAAATTAAAAAACAAAGACTATATGATTCTTCAAATGATGCAGAAAAAGCTTTGGATAATATCCAGCATCCATTCATGATCAGAACACTTGAGAAAATTGGTATAGAAGGGACATTTCTTAAACTAATAGAGTCCATCTACAGCAAACTCACAGCCAATATCATATTGAATGGAGTTAAAATGAAATCATTTCCACTCAGATCAGGAACCAGGCAAGATCGCCCACTGTCTCCACTGCTCTTTAACATTGTATTGGAAGTTTTAGCCATTGCAATTAGGGAAGGAAAGGTGATCAAGGATCTGACTTTCACTCTTTGCAGATGATATGATTGAATATCTGGAAAACACTAAGTGTTCTACTACAAAAGTCTTAGAAGTGATCAAGGAATACAGCAGTATCTCAGGTTACAAAATCAACACTTGTAAAGGTAGCCTTTATATATACCAACAATAGCCAAGCTCAAAAAACAGTGAAGGACTCTATTCCACTCACAGTAGTGCCAAAGAAGATGAAATATTTGGGTCTTTATCTGACAAGGGTTGTGAAAGATCTCTATAAGGGGAACTATGAAACTCTAAGAAAAGAAATAGCTGAAGATGTTAACAAATGGAAAAACATACCATGCTCATTAGCTGGGAAGAATCAACATTGTTAAATTTCCGTACTAGCCAAAGCAATATACAATTTTAATGAAATCCTTATTAAAGCTCCATTGTCATACTTTAAAGATCTTGAAAAAATAATACTTCATTTTATATGGAATCAGAAAAAACTTTGAATAGCCAAGACATTACTGAGAAATAAAAACAAAACAGGAGGAATTATGCTACGAGAACTCAGACTATACTATAAATCAATAGTGATCAAAACAGCATGGTACAGGCACAAAAACAGAAAGGCAGATGTATGGAACAGAAAAGAGAACCAAGAGATGAACCCAGCTATGTACCATTATTTGATCTTTGACAAGCCAATTAAAAATATTCAGTGGGGAAAAGATTCCGTATTTAACAAATGGTGCTGGGTGAACTGGCTGGTGACCTGTAGAAGACAGAAACTGGACCCACACCTTTCACCATTAACTAAGATAGACTCTCACTGGATTAAAGATTTAAACTTAAGACATGAAACTATAAAAATACTAGAAGAAAGTATAGGGAAAACTCTTGAAGGAATCAGCCTAGGAAAATATTTTATGAGAAGGACTCCCCAGGCAATTGAAGCAGTATCAAAAATACACTACTGGGGCTTGGTGCCTGTGGCTCAACAGGCTAAGGCACCAGCCACGTACACCTGAGCTGGCAAGTTTGAATCCAGCCCGGGCCTGCCAAACAACAATGAAGGCTGCAACCAAAAAATGGCTGGGTGTTGTGGTGGTCGCTTGTAGTCCCAGCTACTTGGGAGACAGAGGCAGGAGACTCGCTTGAGCCTGGGAAATGGAGGTTGCTGTGAGCTGTGATGCCATGAAACTCTACCCAGGGCGATAGCTTGAGGCTCTGTCTCAAAAAAAAAAAAAAAATACACTACTGGGACCTGATCAGGACTAAAAAGCTTCTGCACAGCCAAAAACACAGTAAGTAAAGCAAGCAGACAGCCCTCAGAATGGGAGAAGATATTTGCAGGTTATGCCTCCAACAAATGTTTAATAACCAGAATCCACAGAGAACTCAAACGTATTAGGAAAACAAGAACAAGTGATCCCATCTCAGGGTGGGCAAGGGATTTGAAGAGAAACTTCTCTGAAGAAGACAGGTGCAAAGCCTACAGACACATGAAAAAATGCTCATCATCATTAATCATCAGAGAAATGCAAATCAAAACTACTTTGAGATATCATCTAACTCCAGTAAGATTAGCCCATATCACAAAATCCCCAAACCAGAGATGTTGGCGCAGATGTGGAAAAAAGGAGACACTTCTATATTGCTGGTAGGAATGCAAACTATTATGTGCCTTTTGGAAAAATGTTTGGAGAATACTTAGAGATCTAAAAATAGACCTGCCATTCAATTGTATAATTCCTCTACTAGGTATATATCTAGAAGACCAAAAATCACATTATAACAAAGATATTTGTACCAGAATGTTTATTGCAGCCCAATTCATAATTGCTAAGTCAGGGAAGAAGCCCAAGTGCCCATCGACCCACGAACGGATTAATAAATTGTGGTATATTTATGCCATGGAATATTATGCATCCTTAAAGAAAGATGGAGACTTTACCTCTTTCATGTTTACATGGATGGAGCTGGAACATATTCTTCTTAGCAAAGTATCTCAAGAATGTAAGAAACAGTATCCAATGTACTCAGCCCTACTATGAAACCAATTTATAGCTTTCATATGAAGGTTATAACCCAACTATAGTATAAGAATATGGGGAAAGGGACAAGGGAGGGGAGGGGAGGGGAACGATGGGTGGAGGGAGGGTAATTGGTGGGACCACACCTATGGTGCATCTTAGAAGGGTACAGGCAAAACTTACTAGATGCAGAATATAAAGGACTTTACACAATAACCAAGAAAATGCCATGAAGGCTCTGTTAACCAGTTTGATGAAAGTATTTCAGATTGTATATGAAACCAACACACTGTACCCCATGATTGCATTAATGTACACAGCTATGATTTAATAAGAAAAAAAAAAGAAGTAGACAGTGGCGCCTGTAGCTCAGTGGGTAGGGTGCAGACTATATACATCCAGGTTTGAACCCCGCCTGGGCCAGCTAAACAACAAAGACAACTGCAACAAAAAAAGTAGCCAGGCATTGTGGCAGGTGCCTGTAGTCCCAGCTACTTGGGAGGCTGAGGCAAGAGAATTGCTTAAGCCCAGGAGTTGGAGGTTGCTGTGAGCTGTGACACCATGGCACTCTGCTGAGGGTGACATAGTGAGACTCTGTCTCAAAAAAAAACAAAAAAAACCAAAACAGAAGTAGAGAAACTGTTATGAAGAATCTCCCTGCATCTATCATCCATCATCTAATTTCAATAACCATCAACTTTCTGTCTTACTTGCTCTATCAAACCCCTCTCCAAAGATATACATACCTAAAGCAAATCTCAGCCATCACACCATTTCAATTATAAATGTTAATATACATCTCTAATAGACAGGAACTTTAAAATATGGCAGTAACACCCCTGTTGTCCCACCCCATAAAACTAACATCGTCTAATATATAGTCTTTAGATTTTCCCCAGAATTCTCAAAAAATATCTTTTTCTAGTTGGTGGCTGATACTGAGAAGGGTGTTTGCCATCTGGAGAATAACAATACAGAAACAAACGACTTTTGCCTTTGGCCTTCTCTGTTGGAGTGGTCCTTTCTGTCTATCTCCACCCTTCCTGCCATTGTCAGATCATTGGTGGAGCTGGTGTCTTAAGTTTTTCAGGTTGGGGAGGTATGATCCTGATCCCAACTTCTCCTCCAGGAGATTGGTTCCACATCAGATCTACCCTGATGGTAGAGCCAGGAATACCCACTGCAGACCCTTGGCAACTCCACGTGGGCCACAAGCTCCAAAGACCTTGTGACATATTTAGTATGGGTTCTGTGAAGAGCTTGGGCTCTGAAGGGTTAGGAGAAGAGGCACATCTAGTTATTTACATGTGCGAATATGTAACTCCCTTGCTCTGAAAAGCTTAGCAGGCTTTGTGTGAGCAAACTCATTCACACAAGTGCCATCAAGAAGTTAGGGAAAGATACCGGAGAGGCTGGGACTTGAGGTCAATGCTCAGTGGAACAAGCCTGTCAGACCTCCCTACTGGAGTTCTGCACAATAAAGATAAGGTCTGTGTTCAAGCTGCAGGCGCTAATAGAAATAACAATATGTAATTATGTTTTTTTCTTTTTAAAGAGAAGAAAAAACTTTGTTTAAACCTCATCAGCTTTGCTGACAAAAATAGTTTTTAGCACCTTTGGTAACCTTAGTTGCCAGCATGTATTTACTTCCCCTAGATATAAAAAGTTAACTCATCCGCTTATAGATATTTTAGGAATCCCTGTCCATTTCTGCAAAAGAAGTTCTTGATTCCAGAGGAGTAGCTTCTGAAGACAGTACTCCAGAATCTGATCCCCAAACTTATACTCTTAATAGCTGTTTGATCTAGAACAAATTAATTAGCCTCTAATTAGCCTCTTTGACGTGGTTTTCCCACCTACACACATAGGTCAAGAATACCTGCATCACAAGACAATGCATTCTCATTGAACACACATTCACTGAGTGCCAGGCACTGTTCTAGGTATCAAAGGTACAGATGTAAACAAGAAAGACAAGATATTTGCTCTTTTAGGAGCTTTTGTTCTGGTCTAGAAATCAAACATCAAGAGAAACAGAAATACCAGATAGGGATGAATTCTATTCTGAGAATGGTTTAAAACACCATGTGATAGAGAGTGTCTAAGTGACTCCAGGAAAGCCTTTTTGAGGAGATGGTGATTCAGCAGAAGCCTAAATGGTGAGGAGGCAGCCATGAAAAAATTTTGGGGAAAAGCATTTTAGGCCCTAGCTGAGTCCCTGCCAATAGGCAGCATCCACTACCCGCCAGGTGAAAGAGCCAGTTTGTGGGTATTTTCATCCCCCAGCCACTCAGCTCTAGTGGAGCTGGTTTATGATCAGCAGTCCAGATTTCAGATTTGGGGGCAATGTGAACATCATTGTTGTTTTAAGCCACTTAGTTTGGGGATGGCTTGTTATGTAACAATTGATAACTGGAAGAGAGAAAAATGGCATTAATAAAACAGCTACCGTTTTTTTATATTTTGAATTTTTAATTATTATGGGTACATAATAGTTGTGTATAGGGTACGTGTGACATTTTGATATAAGCATACAATGTGAATTAATCAAATCAGAGAAATTGGGGCATCCATCACCTCAGGCACTTATCATTTGTGTTAGAAACAGTCCATTTCCACTCTTTTAGTTACTTTGAATTATACCCTAATTTGGTGTTGATTATAGTCACTTCGACTATAGTCAAATATTGTTCATTCTCTCTAACTATGTTTCTGCACCCATTAGCCATCCCTATTTTATCTCCCACTCCTTGCTACACTTCCCAACCTCTGGTGAGCGTCCTTCTACTCTGTCTCCACAAGATCAATTGTTTTCAATATTTAGCTCCCACTTATGAGTGAGAACATCAGAAATCTATCTTTCTGTGCTTAGCTTATTTCACTTAACATAATGTTCTTTAGTTCCATCCATGTTGTTGCAAATGGCAGGATTTTATTCTTTCTTATGGATATAAAATATTCTGTTGTGTTTATGTACCGCAATTCTTTATCTGTTCATCTACTGGTGGACACTTAGGTTGATGCCAAACCTTGGCTATGGTGAATGATGCTGTGATAAACATGGGGGTGCAGATCTTTTCACTATACCGAATCCCCCTCTTTCGGATATATACCCAGCAGAGGGATTGCTGGGTCATATGGCAACAGTTACCATGTATGCAGTATCAAGTCCTTCCTGTGTGCCCAGACCCTGTTTTAGGCAATTTATAAGGGTCATTTCATTTCATCCTCACAGCAACTCTGTAACATAAGGTAAGTATGTCATTAACCCCATTTTAGAAATAAAGTGCAGACAGATTGAGTGGCCTGCCCAGGGTCAGATGGCTGGTGAGAAGCAGGGTCAGGATTTAAGCTCAGAGCCCAACTGCTACATGCTGCAGATCAACCAGTTGGTAGTATTGGTGAAGAGGTTCATGTGATGGTGTTCTGGGCCTGTGAGCTAGAGGTAGCAGAAGGCATGCCCCTGTCACTGCTGCAACCTGCCTGGTGGCATCCACTCACTGCCTTTTAAGCTACTGTGGCTCAGCTTTGCTTACTGGCTCCTGCCCTGTCTGGACACCCCCCCCCTCCACCGCCCCCGGCTGTCCCTGATCAGCTCACTCAACCTCTAGTCTGCACAACAGTACTTCTCAAGGTGTGACCCTGTACCATCTGCATCAGAATCCCCAGGCAGTTGGTTGAAAATGTAAGTTCTGGAATCACTCACTGGACTCACAGAAGGTGCATCTTTGGAGGTGGGTACCAGGAACCAGCATTTGTTATAAACTCTCCTCGTGATTCTTATGCAGAAGAAATCTTGTGATCCATGGCTTTAGGGACAAATGCAAAACTCCAAGGGAGTCCAGAGGGGAAACTGATTGCCTCAGGCTCCTCCTCCATCCCCCCCACCCCAGTGACCACAAAGGCAGCAGACTTGTAGCCAAGTCCCTACGTGTAAGGGAATGCGAAAATTTGCTCCTTTCTTACAATGGATAGAAACAGCTGAATTTGCTGGAGCTGCATTTCCTGATGTGCTGGTGGATATGCAAAGTCATTCCTATGGAATTTCATGGGGTCAGTGCTTCCAAAGTACTGGGATTTTTTTTTCTTGATTCTGACATTTTTGTCAAATCATACCTGACATTACAAGGCCTTCAAGACAAGGGAAAATAACCTTAACACTACCACGTCCCCTGGAATTTGTGCAGAACAGTTGTGAAAGCTGTGTGCTAAGTTGACAGCACTCCCTAAGTATAGCATTTTAAATGATAAGCCTTTGAAGGCCACAGACTCTCCTTATGATTTCTCAGAAGGGGACACTGGGGGACAAATATGCCCAGGTGTGAATACTTTGGTCCTGATAGCATCAGAGGACACCTCAAACTGGTGGGGTTTGCATTTGTACCTAAATGCAAAACTCTGTAATTCTTTTATCACAATGTGTTTGTAGTATCCTCCTCCTTGTAATTCAAACCATTAGCACAGTGGAATTCAGTGTCTGCAGCTGTGGGCACCATGTTGACAACTTGCCAGAGATGCAAAGACACAACCACAGCATACAGAGCCCCCTCAATAACAGCACAGCCAACGCTGGAGATGTGAAAGGGTGCAAAGATGGGAAGGCGGCCTGGTGGAGAGATAAGCAGCATCCACACAAAAACCAGCAATGCAAGGGTACCATGGGGGAAAGCTGTGCTTCTGCTGTAAAGGGATCTCAGAGTACTGATTGGTGGGTCCTTGGGGAAGCCCCCAAGGAGAGGTAGGTGTTGAGTAACCCTTGAAGGGCAGGTAGACTTCAGTCATGCTTGGTGGGCTGGTGGGGAGGGTCTGCTCCACGGCCTGCAAAGGGCAGTCCTTACTCTCAGCTCTGCACTCACACCACCCTGAGAATGATGCCTCCTTGAATTCTGTGCCCCAGGGGCCTCTCCTGCCTTACCCTAGTGGGAGTCCTGCTGGGGTCAGAGGTTTCTGTGAAGGAGTTGGAATTTGCATCTTCCTTCCCAGGAGGGTAGACAACTCATGTGGTTATAGGTTGTGAGGGCTGGAGCTGGCTTCACACACACCTGGCAGGAAGAGGCTGGCTCAGGCTTACTCTGCTGGGTCCTCCTGCTTGGTCCTCTCACCTGCTGGATTGATTAGAGGCCACATCTTCTTCTGATAAGGGTCATCGATTCCATTGGTGATCAAAATGAAGCCATTTTTTGATTTTTGCCCTTTGGAGATGGGGACCTTGGTGGGCATTTCTCTTTTTCAGGAATTCTTTGTCTTTTGCTGCTGATGCCATACATAGACCAGCCAGGATAGATAGGTGTTGTATCAAGGTATCTCCCAGGAACCTGTGAGGGTTGGACCCCAGGCTTCCAGAACCAGTCATCACTCTCTCAGCACCACGACAGGCCTGCTGTTCTTCCGGCCTCTCTTGAGTCCTTGCAGGGGGTGCTAATGTGAAAGGCATGACCTACCTGGTAGGGACTGACCACCCCACACTTCTCCTTGTGACAGCACCCTCATCTGTGGCCTTTCAGAGCTGCAGGAGCAGGTACAAGAGGAAATCCTCCACAATGGAAACTTCATGACATGGTCTGGTGGCTCCAAGAACGTGTACTCTGCAGACCTCATGCTCTGGGGAGCGTCACTGACTAGGGCACCACATCCTTGGCTGGGCTGGCACTGAGACCACACTCCTGGGCTCCTCCTGCTGATGACTGAGAGCAGTGGGGCACTGAGGCACAGTGGGCCAGAGACCCAGGTGCCTCAGGCTCAAGGACTCCATGGTGGTTTCTGCCCATTGCATGAAGACCTAGGACACTTCCACCCCAACCTTCCTTCCCTGTGTCCTTCCCTCAGGAATGGATTTGCCTTGTGTCTGATGGTCACCCTGCCTTCTTTGCATTCCTCCTTATTTCCCCTCATAAAATCCCTAGAAATTCAATCCTATCTTGGCAACTGGGTTTTGGAGGGGCTGGACTAACACAACTTGCTGTTTCATCTGGCAAAACTGAAAAGGATGTGAAAGGGTCCAGTCAGGCAGTGCTGGTGATGGGCAATCACAAACCATGATTTGAAAGTGACAAAAGGGTCTGTGTGGGTAGCCCTGGGCAAGGAGGCCCTCATGTTGGCTGCTGGGGTATGTCTGGATTGTAAGAGGCTTGGGGGGAAGTTGAGTAGAGCTCTGAGGCTGTGAGGAAGCAGAAGGTGGTCTGGGATTGGCATGAAGGGTCAGACTCTTTTCATCCCTGTTCCTGTCCTCATGGTCATTATTGGGATGGTGCACAATCAGCAGTCTAGCCGATGGGCACTGGCCCCAGAGGGTGAGAGGTCACTCCACTTTGCTGGCCAGCAGAGACAGACAGGTCTACCTGCTCAGCCACCAGCCCCTGGTGAGGCACAGGGAGCCTGTGGGGAGAGGTGAGAGGCTGCGGAGAAGCCAGGCACAGCTGGGGCCCAGACTCTTCTCTTCTCCACCCTCCTTCTCTTTTTTCTTCTTTCTTTCTTCTTCAGTGCTGCTTTCTGTTTACTTTCTTTCCTGTATGTTTTCTGTTGTGCAAACCTCAGGGTAAAACAAAACAGAAAACCAGCCCCACATTTCCTTATTTTTTTTTTATTGTTTCAGGTTAATTTGAGGATACAAAGAATTAGGTTACAATGTTTGCATTTGTTAAGTAGAGTCATTTTTATATTTATGTCCCACCCCCAAGAGGTGTGCCGTACACCCTAACATTGTGCCATTAAGAGGGAGCACCCCAACCCTCCATCCTTCCCTTTCCCCGGTCCCTCATTTTCCTGCCCCCACCTTGAATTGATTTGATTTTTTCTCTTATGTGGGTGTCTGTTAGATCATCTACTGGCTTCATATTAGAATTGAGTACATTGGATTCTTGCTTCTCCATTCTTGTGATACTTTACTAAGAAGAGTGTGTTTTAACCTCATTCAGGTTAATATGAAAGATGTAAAGTCTCCATCTCTTTTTATTGGCTGAATAGTATTCCATGGTATACATGTACCACAGCTTGTTAATCCATTCCTGGGTTGGTGGGCATTTAGGTTGTTTTCATATTTTGGCGATTGTAAATTGAGCTGCAATAAACAGTGTAGTGCATATATCCTTATGGGCAAATGACTTTTTTTCTTCTGGGTAGATGTCCAGTAATGGGATTGTGGGATCAAATGGGAGGTCTAACTTGAGTTCTTTGAGGATTCTCCATACTTCCTTCCAAAAAGGTTGTATTAGTTTACAGTCCCATACATTTCCTTAAAATTGCACCAATGGGCTGATGGTCAGAAATGAGCTCTTCTCCTTGAGGTTTCTAGGGGACATTTGTGTGCTTCAGGGGACTGGCTTCCTACTGGCACTAGGTGAGTGGAGGAATTTCCCCTGTAAGGGCTAAAATATGCTGATACGTGGTTTATACCACATGGAGTGGAAGGTCATGTGAATTACAAGATACAAATAGTTCTGAGAGTTTTGTGTTGCCTGGAGTGAATACAAATGGTTCCTGCTTTGGAAAAAAAATATATATATATATATATATTTATATACTATATAGCTGGAAGAACTGGGCCAATCATTTACTATAGACAGAGAGGGAAAGTCCCTTTTGCTAATTCAAGACTATTAAAATATAATCTGGGCACTGAGTTTCGAATTCACTGCCAACAAAATACAGATCTTACACCCCCATATTACTTTCTCATCACCTAACTTTGTTTTAGCCATTGGGAACATGATCTCTTACACTCCAGCACTCCCAGTATTGACAACATGCTCTGTGCACTGGTGTATTTTAATATAGCAGCTCGGTGCCAGAGCACAGGTACAGGAGGAAGAAGGGCAGGTGGAGACAGTGTTTTATGTCCTTTGGCACAAGTTGAAGTTACAAAGTCTACTTGCAGGAAGAGACTGGGGTGTACTGAGGAAGTACTTGGTAAGAAAGAAAAAGTTAAAAAGGAAGTAAAGCAAAAAATTAGGGAATTTAAGGTAGGATTCTATTCGTACTGAATACCTTTGATTTCCCCCACTTTTCCATCAGTCAGATACTTTTCTCATCAATCAGAGAATTTCTTTTCTCACTCCACTCTTTTTCCACCCTCAGAAACTGTTGCCTCCTCCCACAGTGACTTATTTTAGTAACTCTTCTCTCCTTAACAAAGTCCCTTGTTCTTAAGCATTCCCATTAGTCATTGACTTAGAAATAAATTTTGGAAGAAGAGGCGGGGAAGGCAGATCACCCAGCTGGCCATATATCTGTGCTGTTTTTCTTCCCTTGCCACAGTAGTGAGGAGATCCCTGGCTGATTTAGAGTGCGGTGGTGTCATGGTCAAAGTATGTTTTCATTGTGACAGAAACGTTAGTAGCAGAGCAGAGCAGGCCCACTGTGGCCTTGGCATGATCACCTGCATGGGCCCCTTAGGAAGGCATGGTCCAGGCTGGCACATCAAGGTGCTCTCAGGTTTGAGCACAGAGTCCTTTCGTCAAGGAACCAAACCCACCACCACACCTTGAAGCAGAAAGCCCTGCAGCTCCTCAGAAATGAGGCAGCTTTCTGGAGTGTGGGATCTGGAGCCATGTGCCTGGGATCTCACTCAGGCTCACTACATACCTTGTCAGGTGATATCGGGCGAGCGCCTTAACTTTTCTGGGCCTCAGTTTCCACATCTGTAAAATGAGAATTGTAGTACCATAGAGCTATAGTAAGGATTTAATGGGCGAATACATGTAAAACTACCTCATACTAAGTCAATTGTTATTTTTATAGTTATCATTTCTAAAGGAAAAAGGGTAGCCTGCTGGTTGAAGATGGTATAGTGGAGGTGGGCATTGGAGTGGGCCCAGCTGGAGAACCAGAATCACCTGCACTAGCTCATCCCTGCCCTGCAGATCCAGTCTTCTTCCGCATCACAGAAAAGCTCTCTAATCCTCAGAATAACACCCCAGGAAGGGCTGATCATCTCCATTTCACAGATAGAGAAACCAGTGCTCAGGCACTGGAGGGCCTTGCCCGAGGTCACTCCCCAGTCAGCAGGGGAGCAAGAGCTGGATGGAAAGGTCCTGCTCCTTCTGCCACATATACCCCAACTTGTGGCCAATTCTTAAATCAGGGTTAGACAGTGCAGTAACTCACAGGTCCTATAGTGCCTCAACTCTGGGTGCTGACAGTTTTGCACAGGCAAAAATGAATGTTTCACAATGCCTTGGCTTGGAGAGAGCCTTACATTTGTTATACACAGTACATGTAAGAATTTATTCACCAACAAATGAAGCATGCCCTCTGGAACCCAAGGCAGCCCTGGCATAATAACCCATAACTACACCACACGTGAGGCTGGGGTGGGTAAGTCAAGGCTGGCTACAGTAGAGAAGGTAGAGAAGATGCAAGTTTCTGAGAAATTGAAATTAACATACCAGTTGCACTTGATATAGACTTGCCAAGGGACCCAGAGGGCCCTGGAGTCCCCGGGAGTTTAGCATCTCTTCTCTCCGGCAGCGACTAGGATCTCACTAGTGGCTCTCTCCTCTCTTCTTAGGTTACTCCTTCCACTTCAAGGACCTTGTGATTCCTCATGCTGGGCTTTCCCACATGTAGTGTGAAGGAGTCTGCGTGCAGGTATGGACACATGCGTGGTGTGAGGGGAGGGGCTCTGCTAACCCTCCTGACTGGGCTAGATACAGAATGCAAGCATCCATAAAAAGCGCACAGATGTTAGATGGTGCAAATCCTTTGCATTTTATCAAAATGTCACGTGCCATGTTCACTTGCCCTATTTCATATTCTTGTAGTGAAATTGAGCCATTTGTATACAAATTTAGGCAAGATGAATTTAACTGATACAGAGATAGGCAAAGAGCTGGATTTCTAGTGAATAGGTTTCCTACCCCTCTCTGTAGATTTCTCCTCTTCTTCCCATTTTAGGCAAGACTTTATAAAGCCTGGGGCCATGGCTACCTTGGGATTTTGCAGTGGTGTGGGTCACCAAATGTTCTTCTACTCTGAACATTGGAATTAGGTTTCTCTCAGTGTCACCAAAGAGACCTTTCCAGAATGATATGAACACTGGGGAGCAACTGATATTTTTAAATTACTATTGTTATTATTATTTTTTGAGACAGAGTCTCAATCTGTCACCCTAGGTAGAGTTGCTCACAGCAACTTCCAACTCTTGGGCTCAAGTCATCCTCTTGCCTCAGCTTCCCAAGTAGCCGGGATTACAGGCACCCACCATAATGCTTGGCTAGATATTTTGAAATTAAATGAGTAACCTTTGCATAGTATGTTATAGTTTGCAAATCATAGCACCAGACATTTCTTTTTTCCCCCAAGAGATGGGGTGTCACTCTGGTGCCCAGGTTAGAGTACAGGGGCACAATCATACCTCGCTGCAGCCTTGATCTCCTGGGCTCAATCTTCATTCTTCAGCCTCCCAAGTGGCTAGAACTATAGGACATCACTACCACACTTGGCTAATTTTAAAAATTTTTGTAGAGATAGGGTTTTTCTATGCTGCCCAGTCAGGTCTCAAACTCCTGGCCTCAAGTGATCCTCCTGCCTTGGCCTCCCAAAGTGTTGGGACTATACTGGTGGTATAAGCCACCATGACTGGCCAGCATCAAACATTTCTAAGGTGTTTGCTATGGGCCAGGCACTATTATAAATCCAATACACAGAACAACTACAGAATAGGTTTTGTGATATTCCCCATTTTACAGAAAAGAAACAAAGAGCCAAAGAGCAGTGGTTCTCAACCTTCCTAATGCTTCCTAATGCCATGACCCTTTAATATAGTTCCTCAAGTTGTGGTGACCCCCAACCATAAAATTATTTTCGTTGCTACTTCATAACTGTAATTTTCCTACTGTTATGAATCGTAATGTAAATATCTGATGTGTAGGATGTATTTTCTTTTTTTTGCAGTTTTTGGCCAAGGCCGGGTTTGAACCCACCACCATCGGTATATGGGGCCGGCACTCTACTCCTTGAGCCACAGGCACCACCCAAGGATGTATTTTCAATGTTACAAAGGGGTAGAGACCCACAGGTTGAGAACCCCTGCCAAAGAGGTAAAGGAACCTGATTAAGGTTATTAAGGTTAGTAAGAGACAGTTGGGATTAGAAACCAGACCACCTGGCTCTGAGCCCATGCTCCAACCTACTCAGCTGTACTTACAGTGAAGACGATTATCTTTACACAATGTTGGAGATTTCCAGAAGTAATGAGATTCTTCCAAGGTTGTACAGCCTGAGACTGACAGAGCCAGCTCTTCGGATTCTGAAGTCCTGCCTCTCTCTCCATCACCCCCCGCTGTAAAGAGCAGTATGCAACTGCAGCTGTGTTGAGGTAAGTAGCTGTGGGGATGTCCCCTGGGCAGCTGGAAGGTTGAGTCTGCACCTCAGACACCAGAGAGGCATGGAAAGGAGATTCAGCGAGCAAGAGAGAGCCAGTTTGGCCTAGAAAGCAGGGAGCCAGGAGGCTGTGACAGTGTCTAGAGGCAGAGCTTGGCTGACAGAAAATGACTCAGCTCAACACAGATTGCTTGTGAGAAGGAAGGAGGATTCTGGGCAGGAGGAAAGGACCTGAAAGATAGCTGGAGTGGCAGGTACCGGCGGTGAGAGGGCAGCTGCTTGATGTGGTGTTTGGCTGAAGAGTGATAGGTGAGTTCTAGGAGGCAAGAGTAGTGAAGAACTGAGAATATAAGGTGTCAAGAATTTCTGACATCTGGGTCTTTGTCTTAGTGGCTGGGTGAGCTAACCTAAGTCACCTGACATCCCAGGACCTTAGTCTGCCCTGCTGTAAATGGAAAGGGTAGTCTCGGGACTCGCTCAGCTCCGCATTGTGGGACCTCACTCCCCACACCTGTCTTCCGGCCTGCTCAGATGAAGCTCTTGATTGTACCCTATGGTTTTGTTTTGAGCCTGATGCATCTGCCTTCTCCATTGCTTATTAGTGTTTTCTTTAAAAAAAAAAGAAAAAGCAGCCATCGTGTTTTGCCTTTCTTAAATAAGTAGCTGGTTCCTTTGAGGAAGAGTCTAGACCGCCCAGGACCAACCCTATCTGGCTGGCATTTGTGGTCTCTGCTCACCAGTCCTCTGGCTGCTCTGTCAGTGGGAAGAGTTTAAAGATTTCATATCTGGGCCTTCAGAAATGAAACACCTAGGAAACTTCAGTGCTGAGAGCTCCCAGCAACTGTCTGGGGGAAATCTCACCAAGATGATTATGAGTTTCATAAACTTCATTTTATTTATTTTTATTTAAAAATTAAAAAAAATTTTTTTGTAGAGATGGGATCTTGCCATGTGGGGAGAGGAGGAAGGGGAGAGGCAGAGCTCGGGAGTGCTGACAAGGCCTCTCAGACAAAAGTTTGCTTCCTTAGCCTCACTATTAGGCTGCTAAGGCTGCCATAGCAAATAACAAGCCTGTTAAATGACAGGAATTTATTTCTCACAGTGCTGGAGGCTGGAAGTCCTAGATCAAGATGACAGCAGGGCTGGTTTCTCTACCAAGGCCTCTACCCTTGGAATGTAGATGCTGTCTTCTCTGTGTCCTCACGGGGCTTTTCCTTTGTGTGGGTCTCGTTCTCATCTCTTCTTACGAAGACACCAGTCAGATTGGACTCAGGTCCATTCTAATGACCTTGTATTAACTTAATTACCTTTGTAAAGACCCTTTCTCCAAGTATGGCCATTTTCTGAGGTACTGGGTATGAGGAATTCAACATATGAACCCTCTGTGAGTCACACTTCAGCCCATAACAACCTTCTACTCACTAGAAATTCAGTCTTGGGGGCGCTTGGCATTCATTCCTTCTGGGGTGTGAATTACTCATTAGTTTGCTCTTCTCCCAAGTACTTAGCTGAGACTGACCACAGAGATTTTGGTTGTTTTGGAAAGTAGGCTCCGGGGAAGGAAGCTCCTAGGGAAGATGCCATAACCAGGAATATGGAAGGCCAAGGAAGGAGCACTCTGCGCTTGCTTGAGCTGAGAAGTTGGAAGTTAGGGCAAGAGTAAGTCGAGGTTAGTGCAGATGAGAGTGAGAGATGGCACCAGAGGCAGCATTGCCTGGGATTAGGCTTCCCAAACCACAGACGATTGTCACTGGAGATTATGCTCCCTACGGAGCTCCTGGGCCTGTAGTCTGCCATATTCTCTTCACAGAGTGTGGAGAAGAAGATTCATTTCTTGGAGCTCCATTCACAGCGGACCACCTGGCAACCAGCAATGGCCTGCCATGCAGAATATGGAGAGCACAGGTCAGGAGGGCACATGGGCAAGGGGAGTGTGCCTATAGCAAGGCTGCTCAGCACTCTGCCTCTCTTCCCTTTTGACACCAGAAATAGGTATATGATCCAGGATGGGCAAAGTATGTCACCATTTTGACCACAGTGGCTGTTCTAAGAGGTTGAGCAAAGCTGAGCTAGTTAGAGTTTTCCCTGGGCTTTTTAAAACTGGAGCTAGGAGAAATGCTCTTCCTCTCAGGTTGCAGGGCTGTTAAGGGTATGAGTTAGAGCTGTTGTTGTTATGAATCCACCCCACAGAGAAGCTGGTTTGGCTGTGTGAGATTTGCACACAGAGAGAAACTGAGGCCGGAGCAGAAAAGATGAGCCCTGGTGGGGGTCTGAGTCCCTGACTCGGTCATCTGCAAGGCCACCTCCAAGGTTGTCTCCAGGCCATCTCTACCTCTGCCTGCCCTTCACATTGGTTGGTCTCTTGAGCCACTGAATCCCTCCTTAGCTCAGGCCCTGACTAATTCAGGCAAAGCTTACATTGCTTTAAAACTTGTACAGATTAGAACGAGAATGACAGGGGTTTGAGAGGTATGTTTCAAGCAGGAAGAATGAGACCAGGGTAGGCCTACAAGCAGTAGGAGACAGCATGGTGCTGTCTGATAATTGAGAAATCTTGAAATGGCTCAAATCTTTGGCTTTTACTTTCTGAACAAGAATCTTCTTCAGATTAGGAAGGTGCAAATACACTTGGCTACAAGGGTATTGAAATCCAAGACAAGCGAGGAAACAGAAAGAAAGGGCCACCAGCATTTTAATGACCGTGGCCTGAGCCTGGCGGAATCATGAGGGTGGAGTGGACACCTTCCTGTGTAATTTGGAGCCATGTGCTTTGTAGGAATCATGACAATGGGGTGACACTGAAATGAACATTTATGCCATTTTCAAAAGGTGCTGGGGTTCTTAGACCCTCAAGGACAGCGGTTCTCAACCTGTGGGTTGCAGCCCCTTTCTAACAATGAAAATATATTGGGGCATTAGGAAGGTTGACAACCACTGCTCTAGGGGAATGTCACACCTTGATTTTGGCAACATGGTCTACAAGGTCTTTCATGAGGTGCTTGCTGCCAAACCTCTGGCCTCAGGGTGGTAGAAATGGAGAAGAAAAAGGGCTACTCAGTGAGTAGTGAGAGGAGTGACAAGGGAGTGGGTTCTGTTAGGCCAGGTTGTGTTCTGGGTGCCTGTGGGGTATCCGCATGTTCAGATGAAAAGGAGAAAATTTTGATCTAGAGCTCAGAAAAGCCAGGGCTAGGGAGGTAGTTTTGGAGGTCTCCAGTCTCCAATAGGAAAGGAATATCCCAATGGTGCAGGAGACCCCCACTTTGGGGCTCCACAGACACAGAAAAGGGGATGAGCAGGCTCCAAGCCAGAACCTTCGGGTGGCTTACATTGGAGGTGGAAAAAGGAGTAAATAGAGAGAGAAGGAAAGGAGGAGGGTCAGAGACCGGCAGGATGGGTGAGGCCAGAGGAGAAAGAGCAGCAGATGACAGTGGCACATGCTGCAGGATGGGGCCCTAGAGAAGAAAGATGATCCTTGGTTCTGCATGAAGAGGGCTGTGGGGATCTCTGAGAAACCTGTTTCAATGGGATGTACAAGTTGCATAGGAAAAGGGGTGGATGGTGAAAAATATTCCCTCCTTTCCTTCTTCTCACAATCACCTTCTCCCCTGCCATCTCTCAGGTGTGTTAGCAGGGGTCCCACCCTTGCTCCTTCTCTGTCTACTCTGGCTTCCCTTCCTAAAGCACCACATTTGGTGACCCAAGGAAGAACACGCACCCCCAACCCTGTATTTTATTAATAGTTGGGGAAATGCTGATTTCAGAGTTCATACACATGGATCCTGCCATCTCAGTGGCCTTGCGTCCTATGAAGCTTCTCACTTAGGAAAAGCCCCCAGGGAAGAAGGGCTGAGTAAGAGAGGTGGTGCTGTGCTCCGTGTCACTTGATCAATCAAGAGTGAGATTGGGAGAGGTTCTGCCATGTCCGCTGTGTGCTCCAAGCTTGCCAGGGGTGTTGCCACCCAAAGCAGCAGAAAGAGAGAATGTCTAGGCAGAAGCCCCTGGATGTAGGCCCAGCTGTGGCCTGAGGAGGTGGGATTCAGGCCAGGCCTGGAAGTGGTGTGTATTACATCACTTCTGCTGCATTCTGTTGGCTAGCACTGAGTCACATGACCAGCTTAATTGCAAGAGAGGCTGGGGAATGCAGTCTAGCTGAGTCATAGGAGGAAAGAAAAACAGCCCAGCCAGGGTCTGGGTGTCATTGTCTTCCAGGTCTTGCAAAATTAAACTCAGCCGCCTTTCCCATTCCAGTCTTCCTAGAGTGTGACCCTACTCCAAACCACAGGACAGCATTACTTAATTGCTTCTCACATATGCCCTGCACATTCCCATTTTCTTCTGTCATCAAGAATAGTCCTTCTCCCAACCCCTCTTGTGCTGTGAGCTAACCAGGGACACGACTTGCAGTGATTTCCTTCCTTTTGTAACTTGTTTTCTCCAGGCCCAATCACTCCATACCTCCTGCTTGAACCATAGTTACAACAGTTATGTTTATTTCCATGTCCTTCTGCAGATGTAGACTGCACTCTCATTCAGGGCAGGGGTAAGCAATAGCTATTTTGGCTCATTCTGTAATTATGCTAACTATAGGTTCTACCATCCCAAATCAGGACTTGTGGTCTGAGAAGCCTTTCTACACATGCACCAGGATCAAATACTGGATGTTGTTAGTCTTGAGGAATGTTCTGGAACAGAATCCTGGAAACATACCAGAAACTCAGTGAATATTGTTGGTCTGGAATGGAATGGAATTACTGGTATTATAATATACAAAGCAGGGGAGAGTGACTTATAGGAGCTTTTCAAATGTTAGCAGAACTGGCTTAAGACATTTCCTGGGGCATTGGTTTACCCAGCTCAATTCCTAACATCCTGAGATTTTCACAGCCCAACTGCAATGCCTAGACACTTCATTGAAAAAGTACAAAAATCAAATAAAGCAGAAACATGAGTTTTCATTCTTGGCATTTTGTGCGAATATGTGACCATTTGAATTTGACTGCTTTAGATGGCACTCCTGTGTTCTGAGATGGTTTTAAAATGAATGGTTTTATTTGGTGTCTGTTATGGTTCATTCAGCAACTGGAAGCTTGTTTACAGCTCCATGGTTGAGGGCCTGGGAACTGTCTGTAAATTATTTTGTCAACAAGTCAACCAGAGATGGCTGGCTTCCAGTCTACATATTGCTTATATTTGACCCTCAATTATGAGATGTTAATACAAGGAAGGCATTATTTTAACAATAAAACTGTTCGCATGCATCTGTTCCATTCATGACTGGGATTTTATTGACATTCATCAGATTTGAAACAAGAAGGAGCAAATAAATTAGTTGAGGTGGAATTTGACCTCTGAGAAGGGAAGTCTAGTGTGGCACTGTTCTGGTGGAGGTGGGGGGCTGCCTGTCTACGCAGACAGGCTATCACCTTCCCAGGGTGCTTGTGCGTAGTCCTCCTCGCTAAGCCATTCAACAAGGAAGTGTGGTTAAAGTGAGGATGAGTCAGTGTGGAAACAGCCCTGTTGCCTGCTGGCTGTCTTCCTTCTCCAGATGAAAGCCTGGTGAGAGTTCAGTGGGTGTTTGTTAAAGAACCCTCTATCTAGCCCAACCTCCACCCCTCCCCAGTTTTCCCCTTTCCTTCACTTCTGTCCGGACAGGCAGCCCTTCTGAGACACAGCCTGTGCCTGTGTTTGCTCTGCTTCCTCTGTCTGGAGTACCTCTCCTTCCCTCAAACTGCCTGAACCCACTGCCATCCCAAACTGCCTTCAATCCCCTGGAATGCCACTTCCTTCCTTCTCCTCCAGGGCCTCAGCCAACCATGAACTCAGCATTCTGAGTTCATCTTTAGCACCTGCTGCAGCTGCTACTTTTTAGGCTCTGAGCTCCGAGCTTCCTCACCTTTCTCAAGCACAGAGCCCTAGCTCTGGAGTCGGGTCATTTGGGTCCACCTCAGGGCCTTCCATGACCTCAGCTGTCAAGTAGGAAGATTGGTAGCCCCACCTCCTGGGCTGCTTGGGGAAGGGGGTCTGTGCAGGCAAACCACGCAACAGCACAGGGCCTGGCACGTGTCCACGCTCGGTTCACCGGCCAGGAGCGCGGATCCTAACTCTACAGAAGAGGTGGCTGTGTGAACAGGCCGTGAGAGAGGGAGGGGAAGATGGTGAAAAGCTTACAACTGGGATGCGTCAGGAATGGCTGGGTTCCGGGGACACCCAGGGATGGGGTGCCGCTGGCCCTCTTCTGATACTGCAGGCCGCCGTGGCAGAAGTGGAGAGCTTCTGAGTTGAATGACACGGCCAGGTAGAAGTCCCTCATGGGGTCCTGGCTAGGCCTGAGGAGGTAGGATTCAGTGTCATGTAAAGAAGCAGCTTCTTGCAGGGAGGGTTGTTCACAGATGGACTAGGCTGCCTGAGGAGGTGATGAGCTGCTGTCATAAGAGGCACTCAGGGGAGGCCCCGGCCGAGACTGGGAGAGCACAGTCACACTGCTAGGTCTGTCCCACAGGACGCTGGAAGGCTCGATTGTAAGCTGTACAGTGGTATAGAGATGTAAATATTGTTGCAATGTTGGGATTCCTTTTAATGGTAGAAGCCATGGCCTCCCTCCCCTGCTAAGAACGGGTACTGGGGTTGCCTGTGGGAGACAACTGGGACTGAGCCACAGGGAGGCAGCCACGTGTCTTGCTTCAGTATCCCTCCTGTGCCTTTGTGGGGGTCTTGCTGCTTTTCCACTGGCTCTGATCTGAGCAGTAAATGTGGGGTATGCCCAAGGGCTTGTTTGGGGCTGCAGGGCAGAGGATCTTGCACAGGGTATATGGTTGTTTTGTAGGGTGGGGTTGGTAAAAGGTGGCCATTGCATGGGGGAAAAAAGGCCACCAAAAGGGAGTTGGCAGAAGCTTCAAGTGAGAGCCAGTCCCCCTGAAAGGCTATTTTAAAGTCAGGCACAGTGTATTCAGCTTGGTGGGGGTTCCCTTCCCCTTGGGGCATGGTGGGTCCCAGAGCTGCAGACAGGATTACCAGGCCCCTCCTCTGGGCAGTGAGAGACACGAGGTCTCATAAATAGGCTCCCAGATGCTGTACTTAATCTGTGGCTGGGGTTTATTTATGTTAGAATATGGAGGGGATGGAAGTAGAGTTTGCTTTATTCCCCATTTGCTGAAGACATTATTTTGGACAAAAATATGTTCGGAGAGTTGAGAGAGAAACAGTCAAATAAAGCTGTTTTATTGACAATGAAATCATAGTTATTGAGGTTAATTCAGACTGGTCATAAAAACAAACCTAAAATAAGTGGCTTATGAAAACAAACTGAAAAAAGAAACAAATAAGAGAGAAGACTTTAATGACCTTATAGGAAGAAATGAGGTAGCCAGGAAACACAGAAGGATGGGCAGAGACCTGGACGGGGGGTCAGAAGATCTGGGCTTAGTCCCAGCTCTGTTGCTTCCTAGCTGTGTTTGAGCGAAGGAGAGGTACTCCTGATAGTGACCTTGGGCCAGTCACTTAACCTCTCTGAACCACCATTTTTCTATCTGTGAGTTAGCCTAATCATCTCTATACTGCCAGCCTCACTGAGGTGCTGTAAGTCTATCTTGGTAAGCAATATTAAAATGAACATTTGTCAAAATCCACCGGTTTCTTTCTGGCTATATGCACAATTTCTGCTCTACTTTTTGCAAATTGGCATCCTGCTTCTGTGTCATACCCATCTGTATGAAGTGTGACAATTAAGTTCATGAACATGTCCTAGAAAAAATGCTACATACTTCATTGCTGAATATGACTACAGTCATCTTTAAAGTACTCCCTTTAGCCATCTGGTGGCTACAGTGATATTCAGCAATGAGATATGCAGCAGTTTTTCTAGAATGAATTTGCAAACTTAATTGTCAGACCTCATATAGTGTTTCTGTGTCTCCTCAAACTGCCATTTTGGAGTTGCCTTATGACTGACTTTAGGGTAGTGGAGGGGAGGCCTACTTCTCTCTGAGATGTGTGTGAGAATTTCTGTCTCCCCACACCCCGCCCCCCCCCCCCCCATTTGAAGGATTGTATTTAGCAGAAACTTCATCTTTCCGGTTACTCAAGCTCAAAGCCCTGGAGTCACGCATGGACTCCTTCTGTCTTTCTGTCCCCAATCTAGTCCAAGATGTGGAGCCCTGTAGACTCCATCTTTCAGGTTTTCCCAGAATCCAATTCCTTGTCTCTACCTCCACTGTATCACCTGTATTCTGAGCCACCATCATCTTTTTCCTAGATTACTGTGATTTCCTCCTAAAGGATCTATGTCTCTTCTTGTCCTTTGGGTATTTTTTCAACACAATAGTCAGTGTGATCTCATGGAAATATAAGCCAGGTCATGCCACTCCTGTGATGCCTTCTGAGTCAAAGTCATGGTTTGGCCCCTGCTTTTCTACTCTCTTCCCCATTGCTTACATTTCCCAGTTGCACAGATCTCCATCTCACTCCCTAAGACACCAGTCATGCTCCACCTTGGGGCCTGTGAACGTCCTATTCTTTCTGACTACACTGTTCTCCCCCTAATCTGCCATGGGTCTTTCTCTCACCTCGCCTGGGCCTTCCTCAAATTTGAGGCCTCCCCTGATCAGCCTATTTAAAATGTCATGACCCACATCCTGTTTGTCTTTACTGTTTTATTTTTCTCCATAATGTTTACCACCATCTGTTATACTGAATATTTTACTTATATATTGTGTGTCCCTTCCGTACATACCTTAGAATGGAAGTTCCATGTGCAGGAATTTTTCTTCATTTTGTTCACTGTTGATTCTCCTTTATCACCTCTCCTTGTAAAATGATTTGGAGAGTAATCCCTGTTTTTCTTTTGTCTGAAATAATTTTGTACCAATTTGGAATGTCTGTTCCTTGAAAGTTTCACCTCACCTGTAAACCAATGTGGGCCTGGTACTTTTATGTGTGTGAGAATAGTTTTCACTATTTCTTTAACAATTATAAGCATAATTCAAGTTTTAATTAATTTTTTTTGCCTTAGTCAGTTTTAGTAGGTTATCTTCTTAGTAGATATTTTGTCTAAGTTTTTAAAATTTGTGGCATATTATTTTTAATCAGTCTCTTATTTTTATTATGTATACTTCACATGTGGTTATATCCCTCTTCCTTCATAATGTTGCTTATTGTGACTTTCATCCTCTTATCGTGATCAGTATTGAGAAGTTTCTGTATTGTTAGTTTTAGCAAAGAACCAACTCTTGGCCATTTAATTCCTCTACTATATTTCTGTTTTCTATACTTTGTTGATCTCTGCTTCTATTTTTATGTTCTGAGTTCTTCTAATTTCCTTGATTTTGTTGTGTTTTTCCTATCACTTCTTAAGAATAACACTTAGCTCAATAATTTTGAGATTTTTATTCCATTCTGATATAAGTATTTAGCTATAAATTTCCCTCAAATTCCACATTGGCTGCATCCAGGAAGTTTTGAGAGAGATGTGTGTGTGTGTGTGTGTGTGTGTATGTGTGTGTGTATAAATTTAGTATTAGATATATTAAAACTTTCATTTTGTTATCAGGCAAAGTTGTTTGCTGAAAAAGAGGCAAATAACAAACTAAAATTTTCATTTTGATATTTCCCCTTTAACCTGTGTGATATTTAGCAAGATTGTTAAATATGTGGACATTTTAAAATTTTATATTATAAACTTCTAATTTACCTTAGTTTTAGTCAGAGTTCCAAGTCTGTTATATATCTCAATTTGAATTTGTTGAGACTTTCTATATGGCCTAGTACCTGATCAAATTTTTCCATATATTCCATGTGTGCTTGAGAAAGATGTATATTGTCTAATACTTGGAAGAACTCTAATTATATCCATTAAGTATTAATTGAATGGGTTATAACTGGAAATTGAGAAGTTCTTATTTTCAATATTCTTGCTTTTTTTTGTTTTTGTTTTTTTTTTAGTCTTCTTGATCTATCAGTAACCGAGAAATTCATGTTAAATTCACCTAGTTCTAAAAAATTTTACCTCATATACTCAAGGCTATCTTATTGTATATAGTTTTTGTTTAAAGTTGTTCTCTTCTTGCTAACTTATTATTTTATATTTATATTTTAGGGATCCCTCTCAATCCCTAACAATGCTTATTGTCTCTAAGTCTAGTTTAAATGATATTAATATTCTACATGACTATCTTTTGGTTTATATTTGCATAAAGCATTATTTTCATCATTTTGATTTCAACGTTTTTGTGTTCTTATGCTTATTAAGTGTCTCTTATACATAGCACATACCTGGATTTAACACTTCAGTGTGTCCAGGCTCAGTGGCTCACAGCTGTAATCCTGGCACTTTAGGAGGCTTAGGCAGGAGAATCCCTTGAAGTTGGGAGTTTGAAACCAGCCTGGGCATGATAATGAAACCTTATCTCTTAAAAAAAAAAAACCCAAAAAACAAAAAAGCTAAATGTGGTAGCATTTGGCTAAGTAGTCCCAGCTACTCAGGAAGCTGAGGCATGAAAATCGCTTGAGTCCAAGAGTTTGAGCACTCTAGCTTAGGAGACAGAACCAGAACCTGTCTTTAAAGAAAAAAATTCACAGGGAGAAGGGTAGGAGAGGCAAGGTAAACGTGCACCTAATGGGCACAATCTACATATTCTGGGTGGAGGGCACACTTATAACATTGACTTAACATGTACAAATGCAAATTATGTAACCAAAATGTGTGTGCCCCTATAATACTCTGAACTGAAAAATAAATTAAAAATATTCAATCTGTTAAACATTTGAGTGGTGAGTTTCTTCCAAATACAATTATTTAATTATTTTTATATTTTGATCTGACTCCACCTTATCTCAATTTTTCTGTTTCTTTTTAAGTCTTTTATTGCTTTTGAAAGAAAGAATTATCTACTTCCCTTCCAATAAGAAACTAGCTATTCCTCTTATCCTTCGCCTCTTTTGAAGAAGTCATGTCCCTCAGTTGTCTTGTTGATTCAGCCTCTGGGTTTGTTTTCTTCCAGGGTATTGTTTTCTCTTCCAGGACTGCACCAGTTGTAAGGAGCTCAGGGAGGAAAGGGAGAGAGAACCAGCCCTCAGGTGCTGAGCTACAGCTGATCCTGCTCCAAGCCAAAGCCGACTCCTTGGCAGGGATGTTCAACCCTCTTTTTTCTCTGTTGCACATTGGAAGAATAAGAGTTATCTTGGGCCACAGAGTAAATACACAAACACTGACAAAAGCTGATCAGCAAAGAAAAGGTTTGTGCATACTTTTTGTGATATCCAACACCACAGATAAGCCAAGAAAATTCCTCACAAAATCAACCTACAGGATGGACATGGGTTGGACACCCCTGTCTTAGAGACAAGACCTTAAAGTGTTGCCTTTCACTTCAGGGTGTCTCAAGTGTCAGTGCACATCTTCTCAGTTTCCTGTTACCTTCAGGAAAATGCCTGTGCCAGAGATCGACAGCCTCTTGAACCAAATCCCCCACCCACTTTTCTGTGTGTGATTCTCCCTTTTTTCCTGCCACCACTTTTATCCCAGCCATGTGGGCCTCCCCGAGGAGCTCTGCCTGGACCTGGGAACCAGGGCCCTTTGGGCTGCCCTCACTTGTTCCACTTTGTTTTCTCTTCTTAGTTTTCCCTTTATTCTGCAAAACCACATTTCACTCAACTCATAACTTCCTCTACACAGCTTTTCCCAAATCATAACAACTCGTTTGTTTTTTTTCCTTTTTTTGAGACAGGGTCTTACTCTGTTGCCCAGGCTACAGTGCTGTGGTTCAGCTTAGCTCACAGCAACCTCAAACTCCTGAGTTCAAGTGATCCTCCTCTTTTAGCCTCCAGAGTAGCTGAAACTATGGGTGTGTACCACCATACCAGGCTAATTTTTCTATTCTTAGCAGAGATGGGGTCTCACTCTTTCTCAGGCCATTCTCCAACTTCTGAGCTCAAGAGATCCTTCTACCACAGCCTCCCAGAGTGCTAGGAGTACAGGCATGATCCACTGCACTTGGACTCACAGCAACTCTTGACCCAATGTGTCCTTCCTTGACCTAGATTTCTGCTCTACAGAAACCAGGGACAGAGCTAAAGGGGAGTGAAGTATGCAATGATGAATTTGTGCATGGAGTTTGACAGTCCCCCTTCCCCACCATGTTACTACAGGTGACAGTCTTATCCCTAGTGCTCTGTTCCAGGAAAAGAATGATTTTTTTTCAGAATCTACAACTGAGAGGCTTCAGGTTCAGAGACACAAGACACAGTGGGAAGCAAGCATGAAATTTGGGTTTAAAATAGCAGCTATAGCAAAAGAATGCTTGCAAGATTAACGATGGGACCCACCACCCTTCTTCCCTTGCTCTTTGCCTAGAAGACTGGAAGTCAGGCATGTTCCTCCTGCTCAAGGAGATGGAAAATTCATCTCTAGAGGAACAGTAAGTCCCCCAGAGAAAACTTCAGACACTGACATTTTCCTAAAGAAAAAAATCAGCTTTCTGGTGCTTTATCATTTCCTGAAACACATCACTCAAAAAGTTCTACTCATGCATACAGGATGGCCAGTCAATTTTAAGACCTTTGTATTAGTTAGTTAAATATGCACCAACAGCAAAGGTGACTTACACCTTTGAGGACAGCTTTCAACATGAAAGGCAGAAACTAGCATTACCTCTAGAATGGACACACCTGCAGGGATCAGAGGAAAAACATTTGAACTACAATGTCTTTAGAGGAAAAGAAACAATCGAGAACAGGAAAGAACACTATGGAATAAAGCAGATGAAAGCAGAAACAAAACCTTCTGAAAGACTTGGAAGATAAAGATAATCCTCTGTAACAAAAGGACAAAAGGATAGACAACTTTAAGAAAAGGTGAAAGTCAGAGGGTGTGTTCTGGAGGCCCAATATTTTTTCTGGAGTTCTAGGAAAAGAGAATAGAGAAAATAGACATGAGAAAGTTTTAAATAAGGCATGTGTGAAAATTTCCTAGAATGGAAGGACTTAATTTTTCAGTTTGAATGAGCCCATAAGGATCTAACTTAGTGACTGAAAAAAAAATGGGTAGAAACTTTCAGAGGAATAAAAATGGTCACAAGGGTTCAAAGACTAAGATGGCAGCAGGATTTTTAGTAGCAATGCTAAATTAATATTCAAGAATAGCATAATATTTCTCAAAATCAATAGAAAAATTATGTCAGTAAATACAGGGCTTTTCAATTGATTATACTAAAGGACATGTCTAGTAGGTAGATATGAGCTCATATCTCTGGGATATAAGAAATGTAGTTCCAAATTGTTTCCTATTTTTAATTAACAAAATAATTAATTAATCTATTATAAACATTTTATCTTTCTTTCTTTTCTTCTTCTTCTTTTTTTTTTTAGAGATAAGGTCTTGCTCTGCCATTCATGCTTTCATGCTGGAAGGCAGTGGCATGATCATAGTTCTCTCCAGCCTTGAACTCCTTGGCTCAAGAGATCCTCTGCCTTAGCATCCCAAATAGTTAAGACTACAGACATGTCACACGATGCTGAGCTAACTTTTAATTTTTTTTTATAGAAATAAGGTCTCGATATGTTACCCAGGCTGGTCTTGAACTCCTAGTCTCAAGGAATCCTCCCACCCACGCTTCCAAAGAACTGTGATTATGGACGCCATGGCACTTGACTTTCTTATATTTTAAAATAAGCTTTATTGGGGGTATTCACAATTTATGTACAATAAAATTCATTAATTTCTGTAGTACAGCTTTACTGTCTGATGAGTTTTAATTGGTGGTTCTCAATCAGAAGTGATTTCACTCCCCTCTCCAGACATTCAGCAATGTCTAGAGACAATTTAGGTGGTCACAACTTGGGAGGAGAGGTGGGTGTGTTCCTGGGATTAGTGAGTAGAGACAAGGGACATTGCTAAACATCCTCCTATGCGTATAATAGTCACTTACAGCAAAGAACTATCCTGCCCAGAATGTCAGTAGTGTCAAGGTTGAGAAAACCTCATTTTGAAAATATATAGTCATGTAAATAGCACCACGTACAGGATATTATCATCACCTAGAATGTATCTTTTACCCCTTTTCAAGAGAATTAATTATCCTTTTCCTTCACATCTTAGAAACTGGCAACCACTGATCTACTTTCTACTACTATAGTTTTCCTTTTTCTAGAATTCCATATAAATGAAATCAGTATATACGGTCAGCCTTCTGTAACTGTGGGTTCTGCATTTGTGTATTCTACCAACCATACATTGAAAATATTTGGAAAAAAGTTGCATTGGTGCTGAATATGTACAACATGTACTTTTTTTTCTTTCATCATTCCCTAGGCCATACAGTATAATCACTATTTACATAGCATTCACATTGTATTCAGTATTATAAGTAAACTAGAGTTGATTTAAAGTATATAGGAGGATGTACATAGGAGGATATGCACTTACTATGCCATTTTATATCAGGGACTAGAGCCTCAGCTCAAGTTGCTACCCAAGGGAGGTCCTGGAACCAATCCCCATGGGAAATGAGGGACAACTTTGTCTCTGGACTCTTTTATTCAGCATAATGCCTTTGAGATCCATCCATTTTAGTGCATGTAACAGCAATTCATTATTTTTTTTGTAGAGACACAGTCTCAGTTTGTCACCCTTGGTAGAGTGCCATGGAGTTACAGCTCACAACAACCTCTGACTCCTGGGCTTAGGCAATTCTCTTGCCTCAGCCTTCCGAGTAGCTGGGACTACAGGTAAGCAATTCATTTTTTTTATTGCTTTATGTTGTTCTATTGTATGGCTGTATAATTTATTTATCTGCTAAAGAAAATTTGGGTGGATTGTTTCCAGTTTGGGGCAATTAAGGATAAAGCTGTTATGAACATTCATGAATACAGCTTTATGTGAATGAATATATATTTTCATTTCCATTGGGTTAATGCATAGGCATAGGAATACAGCTTTATGTAAACATATACTTTCATTTCCTTTGGGTTAATGCATAGGAGTGGAATTACTAAGTCATACGATAAGTATATGTTTAACTTTATAAAAAACTACCAAACTGTTCTCCAAAATGTTTGTACCATTTTACATGTCCATTGAAATACAGAACAGTTCCAGTTGCTCCATTGCTTGTCAACACTTGGTATTGTCAGTCTATTTTAGCTAATTTAATATGTATATTGCAATAACTCATTGTAGCTTTAATTTATATTCCTATGAATCATTTGATAAGCCATCTTTTCATTGGCTTGTAAACTTTTTATACCTTCTTTTTGGAAGTGTATGTCCAAACTTTTCCTCATTAAAATAATTAGATTGTTGATATTATTGAATTGTAACAGTTTTTTACATGTTCTGGACACATTTTTTTCTTCTCAGATGTATGTTTCATAAATATTTTCTCCCAGTTTGTAGTTTGCTTTATTTTTTTTAACATTGTCTTTGGAAAAACAGTGGTTTTAGACGGGGCTCAGTGGCTCATGCTTATAATCCTAGCACTCTGAGAGACTGAGGTGGATGGATTACTTGAGCTCAAGAGTTCAATACCAGCTAGAGAAAGAGCAAGATCCCGTCTCTACTAAAAACAGAAAAACTATCTGGATGTTGTGGCAGGTACCTGTAGTCCCAGCTACTCAGAAGGCCAAAGCAAGAGAATCTCTTGAGCCCAAGAGTTTGAGGCTGCTGTGAGCTATGATACCATAGCACTCTGCTCAGGGCAACAGAGTGAGACTCTGTCTCCAAAAAAAAAGAAAGAAAAAGAAAAACAGTGGTTTTAATTTTTGTAAAATTCCATTTATTAATTTTTCTTTTATGATTAGTTGTATTTTATTTTTCTATGTTTTGTTGTATTCTGTATATGAGATTTTTGTTATACCGTAATTGCACATATTCTTTCCTAGACATTTTATAGTTTTATCTTTTACATTTAGGCCTGTTAGCTAACATTTGTGTATGGTTTGAAATAAGGACCATATGTATGTCTGATTGTTCCAGCATCATTTATCTGAAAAGATCATCCTTGTGTCATCACCTTGTCACTTCTGTTAAAAGTTAATTGAGCATTTATATATGAGTCTAATTTTAGACTCCTTAATCTCTTCTATTGATCCACCTATCCTTATACCAACAGTGCTTTATCTTGATTAATGTAGTAGTTTAATAAAATTTAAAAACAGGTAATATTAAATCCTCAAACTTTTTCTTGTTTTACAAAATTGTTTGTAATATGCTGAGTACTTGGAATTTCTATATAGATTGTAGAATTTTAAAGTCCATCTGTCAATTTCTATACAAAAGTCTTTGTTGAGTTGATAGGTCAATTTGGAGACAATTGGTATTTTATCACTTTTGAGTCTTCTTATCCATTAATATCAGCAGTTCTCAACCTGTGGATTGCGACCCACAGAAACTATATTAAAGGGTTGTGGCATTAGGAAGGTTGAGAACCACTGATTAATATGATTTATTTCTACATTTATTTTTCTTCTTTTTATTTCTCTTTGTTATGTTTTATAATTTTCACAGTACATATATCTTGATTTATTTTGTTAAGCTTATCCACAAGTATTTCAGGTATTTAATGTTTTTATATTATAAATGTAAAGGTAAAAAATTTATTTTTCAATTGTTTATTGCTGTTATATGTGAACACTATCTATTTTTAAATACTGAGTCTGTATTTTGCAAATTTGCTAGGTTTATTTTTAATTATAGTAGCTTTTTAATAATTTCCTTATGATTTCTTACATAGACAATCATAACTATAAAAAAAGGAATACAATTTTCCTTTCTTTCCAATTTGTGTGACTTTTATTGGACTGGCTATTATTTCCAGGACAATGTTGAATAGGAGTGGTTGAGAGTGGATATCTTTGTCCTGTTCCTGATCTTAAGGGAAATGTCTTCAGTCTTTTACCATTAAGTGAAATGTTAACTGTAGATTTTTTTGTCAGATTGAGAAAGTTTATGTTTGCTCAGAGTTTTTAATCATGAAATGAGTATTACCTTTGTCAAATACTTTCCTGCATCTACTTAGATGATCCCATTGTCTTTCTCTTTTATTCTGTTTTTTTTTTTTTTGTTTTTTTTGTTTTTTTTTGAGACATAGTTACACTTTGTTGCTCTTGGTGAATTGCTCTTGAATTCATTTTCAAATGTTAAACTAACCTTGAATTCCTGGGATAAATCCTACTTGATCTTGATATATTAGCCTTTAAAAATACTGTTTGACTTGTTTTGGTAATATTTTGTTAGGAATTTTGCCTTTATGTTAATGAAGAATATTAGCTGTAGTTCTATTTTCTTATACGATGTCTTTGTTTTTCGTACCAGGGTAATACTGGTACTAATATCTCATGAAATGACATGGAAATGTTCCTCAACCACTATTTTATAAAAGTGTTTGTGTAAAACTGGTATTAGTTCCGCCTTAAATATCAGGTAGAACTCACAGAAGAAGACATCTAGACCTGGATTTTTATTTGTGAGAAGTTTTTAAATTACAATTGAATTTCTTTAATAGATGTAGTCTTATTCACATTTTATGCTGCTTCTTGTATCAGTTTTAGTAATCTATGTCTTTTAAGCAATGTGACTATCTCATTTGTCAAATTTATTGGCATATAGTTGTTAATATTCTTATTGTTCTTTTAATGTTTCTAGGATCTGTGGTTATGTTTCCTTTTTCATTTCTGGTGTTGGTAGTTATGTCTTCCTGGTCAGACTAGTTGCAGCGGTTCTCAACCCACAGGAACTGTATTAAAGGGCTGCAGTGTTAGGAAGGTGGAGAACCACTGAGTTAGAGGCCTACTGATTGTTTAATTTTTTTCTTTTGGAGACACAGTCTCACTTTGTTGCTCTTGGTAGAGTGCCGTAGTGTCATAGCTTACAGTAACCTCAAACTCTTGGGCTGAAGCGATCCTCTTGCCTCAGTTTTTCATTTTTAGTAGAGATGGGGTTTCTCTCTTGCTCAGGCTAATTTTGAACTTGTAAGCTGAAGCGATCCACCGGCCTTGGCCTCTCAGAGTGCTAGGATTACAGGTGTGAGCCACTATGCCTGGCTATTGTTTTAATCTCAAAGAATCAGGTTTTGGTTTCACTGGTTTTCTTTATCTGTGAGAGAAATAGCACTATTTACTATTTTCTATTTCTTTTTATAATAAAGGAAATAGTAGTGATAGTTTGCCCTTTGCCTTGGAGGTGAACAATAATAAATAGTTATAATGATGATAACACTGGCTCAAGAACACATAACTAAAATTTACTATATAACTCTATTTGTAGGATAAGGAAAATGCAGAAGGAGAAGGCATTTATAAAAACTATGTCCTTATCTTCATTATGAAAAATCAGTAATATACTAAAGTAGTTTAATCAACAAATCAAAGAATAAACATATTTGAAATATGACATCAAATACTGGAAGAAAGAGTTGTAGTAGTTGAAAATGGTAATATTTAGCAAATGAAACTGAGGAGGTTAGGTGGGAGACTGATTTTTCATTATCATGTTTTTGGTATTGAATATTACAGCAGTCCCCAATCTTTCTGGCACCCTGGACTGGTTTCATGGATGAAAATTCTTCCATAGTCAGTGCATGGGAGATGGGATTAGATTCTCAAAAGGAGTGTGTAACCTAGATCCCTCACATGTACAATTTATGGTAGGGTTCACACTCCTATGAGAATCTAATGCTACTGCTGATGTGACAGAAGGCGGAGGTCAGGCTGTGATGTGAGTGATGGGGAGTGGTTGTAAATACAGATGACAGCTTTGCTTGCTCACTTATTGCTGCACACCTCCTGCTGTGCAGCATGGTTCCTAACAGGGCATCAACCAGTACTGGGGATGGCAGTATTATTGAACTTAAGATATATGCGTGTATGGTGTTGATAAAATAAAAATGAATTTAGTACTTTAATAACAAAATAGGAAAAAGCATAGCTGGAAAGTAACAGGTTGGAAAGGCTACTGCCCCTGAAGTTGGTGTCCTGGGTAAAGGAGAAAACACAGCAAATGAGGCTGGGAAGGCAGCTGAGAGTTCCAGGAGAGGTGCAGATGTGATCTCAAGAGGTGTGCTCTTGACTCTGAATGATGCTGAAAGCTGCCTTTTATTTTCATTTAGTTAAAAAAAAAATCTGCATTTGTTTTATTTTGATGGAATTATTATGAAGGTGAAGTTATAAAGCCTGTTGTGATCAAACTTGGAATTGCTACATAAATATGCACTTAACATCATTTTAGATAGCTCTTTACAGCTTACAAAAGAATTTTCATATGCATTGCCTTATTTAATCCTCACTTCAGCCTTGCAAACCCAGTATCATTATAGGTAGAATCTTCACTTTGTATCTGTCTTTCAGCTAAAGACAGATTTGCTCAAGGTCACACTGGTGGTAAGAGCCTGCGGGGTGGACTCCAAACTCATTATGTCAACTAATAACTTAATAATTTGTATAGTCAAAATAGAAAACAATTTTAAACATGTTGATTTATTTATCTACATATTTTTATAACTATAACCTGATTACTTGAACATTTGGTAACAGAATGGAACATACATGAACTTTGTTTTGAATAGATTTGAACATAGACAGTGCTACAATTACTTACTGCATGACCTTGGGAACATTACTTTATCTGAGTTTCTTTCTGTCTACCTGGAACAGTATATTTACTGCCTTTCTCGTAGGGGTGTTTGTTCATAAGAGTTAACACATGTAAAATTTTTAGGACAGTCTTAGAAGTTTTGCTTGATATCATGATCATTTTTGTTAACTATATAAGTAACAGTGAGATTATTAATAATTCATGCTTGCTGTTTTTCAGTCCATGATAACAGCAATATTGACTCACTATCAAAAAAATGATGACATTGAGTTCTCCTGGTGAAATACGCAGTTTTTTAAAAAACGAGGCACTCATAGGTTAACATCAAAGTTGAATTGAAATTACTTCAAAAATTAATTTAGTTTTGAAGATCACCTTTGTAGTAACATGAATCATTAAGAATCAGGCTATACATGTATAAATCCTGCTTTTGTAGAATAGTATATATTTAGAGAAAAATGTGGATGAATAGATACCAAATGGTTAAAGTCAGCTCTAAGATTGGGATCACAGTGGCGGAGAGGGGAATGGACCTTCTATTTTATTTATTGCTTTTGGTGCTTTAAAAAACAAACAGTAGATACTACTTTTATTATCTGAAAAAGAGCATAATTAAAAAATAATATGTGAAAAAATAAGCCCTACTGAAATCACAGCCTCATCAAAAATATTTGACAAGACTTGTTCCGTGATGGCTCCTAGTGATCATTTCTTCCCCAAGGCTCTGACATCTTCCTTGTAGTTGACATTGACCCACCAAGTCTCTAGTTCTAGGGTTTCTCTAAGCACCAAAGAACCACTTGCACCATAGAATTTGCATCTGGTTTCCATATAGAGATGAGTTCCTTGTGGGAGTGGGGGCTAGGTTTGGTAGGCGAAACATTTCAGGATTAGATAAAATTTGTTCACTTTAAAGGAGAGATTTCCAGTCTAGTCTTTCCAGCCATGACCTATGACCTACCGAGGACATTATTATTGTCAAAGGGAGTTCAATTAAATGTATTTATAATAGAGATTTAAAAGGGGACTGTGGCTATTATGTCACACCCCAAGATGGCATTCATGCTTTGCTTTTCAATAATTCCTGAAGTTATTTCTAAAACCAATCCTGTACTCCATTTTAATCTTTCTTTCCCATTTCTGGCCCGTCCTGGGTCTAGCCTAAGCTCCCTTCCTAAATTCCATCTCTCCACATTTTCCCTCTGCCCCTTTCTTCCTGGAGCTCCCGTTTCTCATCGGAGCAGGAGGGGGTGGGGCGAGGCTGGCTTTGGCGTCAACAGCTGCAAGAGCAGCAGCTTCCTGCGTCCCCAGGCAGCCTCATTTCTGCCCAGGGTGTCCAGTGGCTGCAGAAGACTCCCGCAGTTTCAAATGCTGCTTACTGACTTCACCTTATTAAGGTCTTAAAAGGTGTCTCTACCAGGAAGGATGTCTCTAGAATCCTAGATGTTCCATCTAGACGCTCCCTCTGTGCCTGAGTGGTCCTTGTGAGTGTAAATAATAGCCACGAAAGCCAACTCTTCACATCATAGTGTGTACCAACATAAAAAACACCTTGCCCCTTGGGCTGCTGTTTGGCAGAAGCTTTAATTCACAGAAGCTGGCTGCTGCTCCTGGTGGCACTTGGTGGCAAAGTGTGCTACCATGTCACCTCTATAGCAAGCTTACTGACACTCATTGTCTGGACTCAAGGTTAGGACATCTACATTGCATTTCATTCTCAACTTGCACACTCACTTGATGAAACTTGAAAAGAGATGATTCTAGGAAGACTCTCCTTCCAAAGCAGTTGGGAAAATCAGCAAAGGATGTCGTAGGCCATGCTCTGAACAAGGGGGAAAATTGATGAGATTACTGATGACAGATTCTGAGGAATTAGCTAATCTATTTCTCCTTCCCTCCTTCTCTCCCTTCCTTCCATCCATCCATTCATCCCCCTCAACTTTATATTAATTGAGCTGTCTGATCAGTCATCATAGCTATGGGTGGGTGATAAACTCTGTTCCCAAAGTCTTCCAGGCCAAGGACAGAGCAAAACTAGTGCACATGTTGGGCATTTGACCCCATTCAAAGTTGCTTTGAATATAGTCTGGTACTTTGAATAGACTCTGGTGGGCACTTTCTGGGATGAGATGGCATGTGGCTCAGGCTTTAATTTTTATAATGAAACTGTAACTTGGTTATCTTTCTCCTCTGAGTACCTCGAGCATATGGATCCCCCTCCCACTAACAAGTCCTTCCCTTCTGACAGAGGTATAAAACATGGTTGTTCAGAGCATACAATTCAGAGTCATACAGCCTAGAGTTAGACCCTCAGTTCTGCTACGTATCATTGACAACATTTAGAATGTCTGTTCCTTGGTTTTCCCATCTGTTCAATGGATATAATAATAGTATCTACTCAGAGGGGGGCTGGGAAGAATAGTGAAAGAGGATACATTGAGCACTTGAGATCTTCCTTTGTGCCAGCAGATAGGACAAAGGAGGCACAGTCCTAACAGAGGTGGTTCTGGGTTTGCTCCCTTTTCGTGCTATAACGATCTTTGAAAACAAAGATAATAAGAATTGCTAAATTCATTGGGCACCTACTATGTGCAGGGCCTTATTCATTTGATCCTCACCACAAACCTGGAAGGAGAAGCCCAAGGTGCATGCCAAATGGGCACAGTGCTGGCTGCACATGCTCTTCCATGAAGCTGTGAGGGTGGCTTCACATCCTCAACCTTTATTAAAGGTCATTGTGAGAAGTAGCCATGCGTCCATCTCTGAAGATGTTCTTTGGCCATTACTGAACACCACGCTTTTCAATGCCTCATGGTCTTTATAAAGGCAAATGTCATAAATTCCTCTCAGAGCTAAGAAAAAGGTTGTCTGTCTTGCTGACGTCTTATGTTTCCTTTTATTAGACAGATGTGTGGGTCTAACGCCTAGAGATTCTGATCCAGGATGTCCGAGGAAGGCCAGTTAACTGTGTTTTTAAAATGCTCCCTCCCTGCTTTGTCAGCTCCCCCGGGGGGGGGGGGGGGGGGGCTGGCGGGGATTTCTTGGTGTCCTGGAGCTAAGGTTTGTGCTCCTTTTACCTAGGTTTTCTGGTAGAATTTTTGCACCCCTTTCAAATCTCCTCTCCTATATTTTCATTTACCTTCTTTTAACATTATTTTAGTTCAAACATCCTTAATTATAAAATGACTTAAGTCTGCTTTCAGCATAAAAACAAATGAATGAAAGAATGAATGTCATTGTCCAGCCAGTTTCCAACAGGATTTTTCTGAAAACAATCTCTTTATTCTTTTTTTCCCCATGGCTCTTTTACCTACTTTGGCTGCCGGTTTTTTTAGTTAATTGTTTGACAAAGTAAACAATTACATTTATTCACTTTAAAAAGGCACTAATGTATTCTAAAGGGAGACTGGCTCCCCCTCAAATGTCTTGAGGCATCGTAATTGTGAAGAGAGACAGTTCTAGGTGAAGTTGTTCAACCTAAAGATAATGAGATTGTCTGGAGAGGGACCATAATGAGTTCAAAGGAAGGTGCTGGAATAAACACAGACCAGGAGGTTGTTAATGCAGGGTAGAGTCATCTCCTCTCAGGGCTCCCACCCCATTCCACTGGTGTAGGTTTAGGTGTATCTCTTGCTGACAGTATGTCAACATGCAGCAATTATGTTGTTGTTGTTAAGAATATGAAAGGACTTTAGTAGATGAACTTGGCTTAGGTCCCTGAACATTGCATTTACAATGAGCTTTCCTTGCTCAACAGCAGCCTTTGTCGACTAAAAAGAGATAATTCCAAAGGTTGTTGCAAGATAAGAACATACCAGGTTGGGACAAACGCACCCTTGTATGTGGGAATATGACTGAGGCCTGGGGAAAATGACATGGGCTTCAGTAGATCTGGTACTACTGAGTATTAATGTCTGGGTTAATATAGTGATATGTATGTGACCAGAGGCAGGCATTTGTTTGGTCCTGTCTTCTACTCAGGGAACAGAATTTAAAAAATCATTTAGTGTGGAAAAATACTCCAATTCTACCAGATTATATTAAATGGTCCAATCGGTGGAGTGGTTTTTAAATTAAATTTTGAAAAATCCTGATAAACCTCTATATTGTGTCCTGTGCTGCTAATCAGCATAAGTGACTCACAACTAAGTTTAACCAACCTTTTTCATCCCAGAGGTTGAACATAATAACCCAGTTATTTAATTTAGGCAACCCTCTCTCCAGTTTCCAAGAAATCAATGGTTTAATTTGTACCTTTCAAGGATCTAGTCCATGTAAGCTTTTGCACTAGACGCTGTCACTGTCCTTTAGCAATTAACCATTTGAATTGGGGCAATATACTACATAGGAAAAAATCATTAGCAATACAAAGCAGTGTGCATTAACAGTGATAACAGGTGATAGAAACACAAGCTGCCAGGAATTCAGAGCCAGGCATGATCATCTGGGTTGATGAAGATGAGGGCACGCTTCCCCAGAGATGTGACCTGGAGTATGGTCTAGTTGGATCCTTGTGCCCTAGGGGAGCCCACTTCTCCAACCTCAGAGGGCACACTTTTCTGGAATTTTCCTTTCCTTCTCACAACCACATGTCCGCCCATGCCACCCCTCCCACAGAGAATGTCCAACCTCTTTGTCCATTTAGCATCATTCTCCCCAGGTTTCTAAACCCAGGTTGTAGGGGGCTTTGAATATGCCGTTTAGAAATGTATACTTCCTGTTTATGAAAATCACTGCCTAGTTTTGGGTGAGGTCGTGAAATGATTAAGTGTGAACCCTGGCTGGGTTTATAAGAGAATCATTTCCAGACATTCAGCATAACGAGCTTGTGCCTCCAATTTATTTATTTACTTAGTTATTTATTTTCAGGTCAGATGGGTAATGTCACATTATAACAAGGTATGAGGGAGGCACATCTCACCCGTAAGCATGAAAACTCAATCATCACGCCTTTGAACTACAAAAAGATCACTATTTATTATTTTTCCCTAGGATATCTGAGAAGGGGTTAAAAGTAATTTATAGCCTTATCTTATTTTATTGCGCTTTGTTTTACTGCACTTTGTAGGTACTTCGCTTCTTACCAATTGAAGGTTTGTGGCAACCTCGTGTCAAGAAAGGCTATGGGCTCTGTTTTTCTGACAACATGTACTCACTTCATGATTCTGTGTCATGTTTTGTTAATTCTTACACATTTTAACCTTTTCCATTATTATTATTATACCTGTTATGGGGATTTGTAATCAGTGATTTTTGCTGTTACTATTGTCATTGTTTTGGGGGTGCCAAGAGCCACATCCAGGTAAGATGGTGAACTTAACTGGTGATTCAGATTGTGTGCGTTCTCTCTGCTCCACTAATGGGTTGCTCCCCCAACTCTTTCCCTTTGCTCCAGCAACACCACAACATTGAAATTAGGCCAATTAATAACCCTACAGTGTCCTCTAAGTGTTTAAGTGAAAGGAAGAGTAGACAGAAACAACGATGCTTAGTGAGGAAGCTGAGATAGGCTGAAAGCCAGGCCTCTTGGCCAGATTAGTGAAAATGTGAATCCAAAGGAAAAGCTCTTGAAGGAAATTAATTGAAAATGCTACTCCCAGGAACACATAAATGACTAGAAAGTGGAACAGACTCCTTGCTGATATGAAGAAAGTTTGGGTGGTCTAAATAGAAGATTTGGCCAATTATAACATTCCCTTACGCTAAAGCCTAATCCAGAGCAAGGCTTTAACTCGTTTCAATTCTGCGAAGGCTGAGAGAAGTGAGGAAGCTACAGAAGAAAAGCTGGCAGAGGCTGGTTCATGAGGTTTAAGGCAAGAAACTATCTCTATAACATAAAGTTGCAAGGTGAGACAGTAAATGCTGATGGGGAAGCTGCAGCAAGTTATCCAGAAGATCTAACTAAGATCATTGATGAAGGGGGCTGACTAAACAATAGATTTTCAGTGTAGACAAAACAGTCTTATATTGAAAGAAGATGCCATCTAGAACTTTTGTAGCTAGAGAGGAGAAGTCAATGCCTGGCTTCAAAGCTTCTAAGGACAGGCTGATTCTTTTATTAGGGGCTAATGTAGCTGTTGACTTTACGTTGAAGCCATTTCAAAAACCTTAGGAATTAGGTTAGCCCTACTCTGCCTGTGTTGTATAAGTGGCCTGGATGCCAGCACAGCTGTTTACAGTATTCTTTACTGAATACTTAAGGCCCACTATTGAGAACTATTGCTCAGAAAAAAATCTTTCACAATATTTCTGCTTATTGACAATGCATCTGGTCACCAACAGCTCTGATGGAGATATTCAAAGGGATGAATGTTGTTTTCTTGCCTGTTAACACAGCATCCATTCTGCAGCCCGTGGGTCAGAATAATTTTGACTCTCAAGACTTATAATTTAAGAAAAGTATTTCATAAAGCTATAGCCTCCATGGTGGTTCTTCTAATGGATCTGGGCAATATAAATTGAAAACCTTCTGGAAAGGATTCTATTCTAGATGCTATTAAGAGCATTAGTGATTCATGGGAGGAGGTCAAAATATCCACGTTAACAGGAATGTGGAAGAAGTGGATTTCAACCCGCATGGATAGCTTTGGGGGTTCAAAACTTCAGCAGAAGAAGTAATGGCAGATGAGGTAGAAATAGTAAGAGAACCAGAATTAGAAGTGAAGCCTGAAGATGTGACTGAATTTCCACAGTCTCATGATGAAACTTTCAGGAATGAGGAGTTGCTTCGTATGGATGAGCAAAGAATCTGGTTTCTTGAAATGGAAATCTACTTCTAGCAAGAGAGGCTGTGAGCATTGTTGAAATGACAACAATGTATTTAGAATGTTATATAAACTTTGTTGTTAAAACAGTGGCTGAGTTTAAGAGGACTGATTCCAATTTTGAAAAAGGTTCTACTGTGGGTAAAATACTATCAAACAGCACTACATAGTAAGGAAAAACATTTTGTGAAAGGGCCAATTTATGCAGCAAACTTCACTTTGCCTCATTTTAAGAAATTTCCACAGCCTCCCCAACTTCAGAAATCAGCACTCTGATCGGTAAGCACCAACATCATGGTAAGACCCTCCGCCAGCAAAAGAATGACTTGCTAAAGGCTCAGACAATCGTTAGCATATTTTAGCAATAAAGTATTTTTAAACTAGGGTATGTACATTGTTTTTTAGACATATTGCTATTGCATACCTGATAGAGTACCACAAAGCATGAATATAACTTTTATGTGCATTGGAAGGAATTCGCGTGACTCACTTTATTGAGATATTTGTTTTATTGTTGTGGTCTGGAACTGAACTCACAATATCTCTGAAGTCTGCCTATATTTATTTATTAGTCTCCTATTTGAGAAGGGGGTTAGGGCCAAGACAATTATAGCCACTGGTAGAAAATCAACAGATCTTTCTAGACTTTAGATCCCAGAGATACCATCTGGAGATATTTTGGGTTGGTACAACTTAGGGGGTGCTACTAGCATGTACTGGGTAGAGACCAGGGATGCTGATAACTATCCTACAGCTCACAGGACAGACTCTCACAGCAAAGAATTATCTGGCTTGAAATGTTAATAGTGCTGAGGTTGAGAAACCTTGGGCTACAGGAACTTCAAAGTTACTGATTGACACCCAGTTAAGAGAAGGTTTCTTTGAAAAATTCATCTCAGAGGAAAAAAAACCCAAAAAACCCCAAATAGTAAATCTGCTTACCTTAACAACATTTTGACCAGAAAATGAAGTCAAAAGAAGAGGTCAGCTTGTTTGTTAAAATATCCCTGTGCCAATCTTTTTTTTTTTTTTTGCCTCTACAGCTGTTCATTCAGGGTGAAGCTGTTGTTTCTGACTTTGGCTAGACACGTAGCCATGCCAAACAAATGACTTCAGGAAAAGCATGCTACTGAATCATTGCCAATTAGTACTGTCATTCCTATAATTTGTTTAGTTTCTCCTTGGGTGTGTCAAGAGCCTCCATCTTCCCAGCAACCAGGTTAGGCAATTCTTCCGGGTTCCTGGTACTTTCTGGAGGAAATGCAGTATGCCTGGGCCAGGTTGGAGAGTGGGATGGAACCCTTAGGGGACCCCAGGGCCTTCTGTCTGTATCTTCCCTCCAGAAGGTGCTGGGGTTTTGGCTAAATGAAAGCCGTTGATGAAACTTAATTATTGCTTATTGCTTTGCATACTTATGATGCACTTAATTTTGGGATCGGAGTTCAGAGGTTATTTTAACATATTTTGATGATTCATGTGTAGAATTTCCATACGTGTTTAATAATATAAATGATTCGCACATTCACGTGTTAGTTTAATGGGTAGGCCTAATTTATAACCCGTGAAAAGTTATTCATTCATTCATCAAGGATTTATTGCATGTCAGCTCTGTCCAGACATGCTGCTAGGTACAACGTCATGGGGACGTAGGAGACAGCCAAGGAAAGAGATCGTTAGGATACTGTGAGCTAAGTGCCAAGATGTGGCAGTCATAGGGGGCTGCCGGACAGCAGTGAGAAGAGGCCCCTTAAGCTGAGACTGGAGCCTTGAAGGTTAGTAGGAGTTACCTGTGCAAAGTATATGGGGCAGCAGGGGTGGGGATGGGGGATGATAGTCCCCTAGCAGAGGTGAGCATGTTAGAGAGAGGATGGGGAGGGCAGTGACCTTTAAGAGGTGTTTTGAAGATACAGACTTAGGAATTGGGAGCAGATGCAGCAAAAAGTTTATTTATTGGCCTGATCGACTTGGGATCGTATGAAGAACAAGCAGAGTAGGACCTACCAGGAACACAAACAAGGGATGGATACGAGAACAGGAGCCAAGACTGACGAGAATTGGCAATAGACAATAGAAGACAAGCCATGGCTGGTGGAAAATATTTGCAACACCACTGCATGAAGAACTTTGATAGATTGATAAGGAGAAAGTGAACAATCCAAAGGAAAATTATTATTATTATTATTTTTGAGACAGAGTCTCACTCTGTTGCCCTGGGCTAGAGTGCCATGGTGTCATCATAGCTCACAGTAACCTCAAACTCCTGGGCTCAAGTAATCCTCTTGCCTCAGCCTCCTGAGTAGCTGAGATTATAGGAACCCACCATAACGCCTGGCTAGTTTTTCTATTTTTAGTAGAGCCGGGGGCTCACTCTTGCTCAGGCTGATCTCAAACTCATGAGCTCAAGCAATCCACCCACCTAGACCTCCCAGAGTGCTAGGATTATAGGTGTGAGCCACTACACCCAGTGGAAAATTAGGCAGGGGAAATGAAAAAGCACTTTATAAACAAATGACAAGATTCTTTACCTTGCTAATAATCTGGGAAATGCTAATTAAAACCACAAAAGAGACACTATTTTGCATCCATGAGATTAGCAACATTAAAACTCTGACCATACCTAATATTGGGGGGAAATGTGGAGCAGTGACAACTCTGATATGCTGCTGGTGGGAGTGTAAACTAGTGTAACCACGTTGTAAAAAATATTTGATATTAACAGTAAATATGAAGATGCATATGTCCCTCCCCCATGTTCAAGGATACCAGGAGGCATGTGGCATATCATTTATGATTACAAAAAACTGGAACTAGCCAAAATATTCATTGCTAGTAGAATAGAATAGTATACTTTTGTCTATTCACACAGGGGAACGCTGTGAAAATAGAGCAGTGAAAATCAACAAGCTACAATTATACATGTGTTATTGGTTGAATTGTGTCCCCTCAAATTCATATGTTGGTGTTCTAACCCCCCAGGACCTCAGAATGTAACTGTATTTGGAGATTGATTCTTTAAGCAGGTGATTAAGTTAGAGGGAGGTCACGACTGGTGTCCTTGACAGAAAATATAAGGACACACACACACAGAGTGAAGGTCATGTGAGGACATGGGAGAGGACAGCCATCCACATGCCAAGAAGGTAGGCCTCAGAAGAAACTAGACCTGTTGACACTTCAGTCTTGGACTTTAATTTTTATTTATTTATTTGTTTTTTGAGACAGAGTTTCACCTTGTTGCCCTCAGTAGAGCACTGTGGCATCATAGCTCACAGCAACCTCCAACTCTTAGGCTTAAGCAATTCCCTTGCTTCAGTTTCCCAAGTCGCTGGGACTACAGGTACCCACCACAATGCTCAGCTATTTTTAGAGACAGGGTCTCGCTCTTGCTCAGGCTGGTCTCGAACCTGTGACCTCAAGCAATCCACCTGCCTCGGCCTCCAGGAGTGCTAGGATAATAGGCGTGAGCCATCGTACCTGGCCCCCTGAACTATGAGAACATAAATTTCTGTTGTTTAAGTCCCCCAGTGTGTGATGCTTGGTTATGGCAGCTGGAGCAAATTAATACAATATGCCAACTTAATGGATCTCACATACTTAGCAAGTTCACAGGTTAACTTACAGGTCACAGAACACTTACAGTGTGATTCCATTTAGGTAAAGATTAAATATATCTATATCTAACAGATAGATACAATTCAGGGATATACACATACACATATTTTAAAATGTTTTACATTCTTACACTCCTTTTAACAGATGGAGCTTAATTCCCCTCCCCTTGAGTATGGGCTGGATTTAATGACTCATGTCTAATGAATGGAAAAGAGCATATGACAATGTGTGACTTCTGAGGCTGGTCTTGAGAGACAATGTGGCTCCTCCTTGTTCTCTCTCAGATCACCTGTGCTCCAGGATGGTGCCATGTTCTGAGGGTGCTCGAATAACCCAATGGAGAGGTCTCTATTGCCAGGACCTGAGTCTGTCTGCCAACAACCATGTGAGTGTGCCCTCCCGGAGATGTGTCCCAATTAAACCTTCAGATGACGGAAACCCCAGGTGACATCTCGATTGCAATCTCATGAACAATCTGGAACCAGAACCACCCAACAAAACTGCTCCCAAAATTCTGACCACAGAATCTGTGAAATAGTAAGTATTTATTGTTTTAAGTTGCTAATTTTTAAAAAATTTGTTATGCAACAATATATAATGATTACAGTACAATAGAGAAACAGCAAGGAAAAGATAAACATAAATTCAGGGTACCAGTAACCCCTTGGGTGGAAGGAGGGAGATACACCTTGCCAGGAGAACACAGAAGCCTCAAAAATATTGATGTTTGATTTATTAATTTGGGTAATAAGCACAATAGTATTATTTTTTTTCTATTTTTTAAAAGCTGTATTATATACACAGACCCACTATATGTCTTTTGGATATGTGAACTATAAAAAAAAGTGTGACCAGAGAAATAGAAGGTAATCTGTTTCACAATAGCCAAGAAATGAATGAGACCCGGAGAGCAGGTAGTGATCTTTAAGAAGGGGATCTCCTAGAGAAACACAGGGGTGTTGTTGGACTGCCCCAAGTGTCCAGCTGAGTGTGCAGATCGTGGCTGTAGAGTGGCAGCCACCTGTCAGGCTGGTGGCCTCCCGAGTGCCATGTCCAGTGCCCTAGGGGGAGCCTGGAGAACTCACAAAAACCCCGAGGAGCAAAGCCTTGCCGTGCCGTCACACCCAGCTTACAATGTCAGCTCTTCCATGAAATCCCCATGGTCTGTCCCTTCCTCTACTCTTAGCTAAGTGGATATATCCTTACTCTGTAAGGATCCTTTATCAAAATAACAACTATGATCATTGCTAACATTCGTAACACTTTCTATGAGAGGCTCTCATGCATAACTTCATTTAATCTTCACCCCTACTCTGTGGAGCAAGTACTCTTATTATCCCTATTTTACAGACGAGGCTACTCAGGAGTCATAAAAGGACTAGGCTTTTTCTGACTTTAAAGTGCCTGGGCACAGCCATCACTCCATACGGACAAGGATCTCAGTCCTGATGGCAGTAGGTGGTGATGATAACTTTACATGTTTGACGCAGCCCCTATGGCCCTGGTCTCGATGGCCGCAGAAAAGAACCAGGCGAGACGTGGATTAGAAGTACAAGTTTGTAGGAGGTGGGCTAACCTTGATTGCAGGATAGCCCCGAGCAACCTCCGAGGTAGCCGTTTATTGAGACAGCATAAGACAGGTGAGGGGAGTATTAGATAATGACTATGTGTCCAAGAATCGCCATGGGCTGGGTTCTTTCTCTGCAAGGAGCAGCTGCGGACGAATTGGCCGAGGGCCCGCCCCCCAGCTGCAAATCATCCTGCTCAGAGGTCATCTGGCTCTTGGCGTCCTCTACACATGTCTATAGCCCTGCCAGACTGAGCTGCTGGACAGTTCTGACCTGTTGTAGGTCAAGTTTGTGTCCTGGTAATTGCTCAATAGAATGATGAATGAATGAATGAGCATTGGGCTGTCATGTGAGATGTTCTGTTGATTAAAATTCTCTGTTGCCCCTGTAGCTGACCTTATCGGTGCTTTTTGCCCATATCACCTGAGATTCCTTTCTAGTTTCATGGAGACCTACTCCCATGCTGCTTTCAATCCCCTGAACCAGCACAAGATAAATGGCTGGCTTTGCTTGCATGTGGGCAAGGCAGCAATGCTTGGAAACTTACGTCCTCTCAGAGGCAGTCTCTGGCCAATGACGGACAGGTGTGTGGAAGCAAATGGTCCTGCTCCTTTATCCTTAACTGGAACAACTCTGAGATACACTTACACTATCCAGAGCTCTCCATGTGTGCTCGGCTAAAGATACCTTCATGGAACTTTGTTTATATTGCAAGTGGTATTTTTGGAGCTGGCCACAGTGGTGTCTCTCATCAGACACGCCCTTCTGTAGTATCATCTTGCCATAGGCCTGCCCTGAATCTGGCCTGATCTTAGCGATTGATTGTAACCAGCAGAATACTGCTGAACCCACAGAACATCACTGCTGACTTCTGAAGCTGGGTTGGAAAAGGTCTTGCAGCTTCTGCCTTGCTCTCTTGGAACTTTTCCCCCAGACACTGCCTCTTGGAATGCTTGTCCTTGGAACCCAACATCCATGACATGAAAAGCCCTAGCCACATTCAAGACCACCATTCAGGCCCACTGGTCAACAGCTGCAGCTTAAAGATCACTACCTGCTCTCCGAAGAAGCTTCCAGATGGTTTTGGCCCCAGTCATCAAGCCACCCCATCCTTGAGTCTTTCTAGTTGAGGGCCCGGACACAATGGAACAGAAACAAGCTGGCCTTATTGCCTTGTTTAAATTCCTGACCCAAAGAATCTATGGACATACTAAGAATGGAAGTTGATTTACACCACTGCACTGGGGTGTTTGATGTAGAGAACTTTACCCCACTGCACTGGGGTGTTTGATGTGTGGCAGTAGAAAAATGGGATGATAAACACGGCATCTTCTTTTTCCTATTCGACTTTCCCATTCTCCTGCCAACATTTTCTGGGAGCACATCCTCATAAATCCCTTTATATTAATTTGTATCTGCTTCAGGGGAACCATACCTAAGACACCCCTGAACCTCATCTGGCCTGGAATTTGGGGCTGGAGAAACTTCAAGGAACTAACCTCTCAGGAACTTGAAGGTAGAGCATTGGCACACAACAGGGTTGGTGTCACCACTGAGAAATCTGACCTATTAAACACACACTCGGATGTGTAGTTGGCTTTGCAAGAGCAGCCCCAGGACATGGGAGTATTGGAGTAAGTGTCATGGGGAAGACTTGGATTCTGGAGAGGAGCTAGCAGGCGGGCCGCTGTGGTCTGCCTTTCAAAATGCCAGAGAAATTGGTTAAGAGGAAAAGCTGAGTTAATTTTTCCAGGAAAGATGAACAAACAGAGAATGAGGAAGAAAGAGAAGGCAAGGCGGGGCGATGGAGCCAGAGCACTGAGGTTGCGTTCAGGCCAGCGTGTTTGTCTGGGAGGACTGCTAGTTCACTGCGCTGTTGTTCAGACTCCACAGCTCCTTGTCTCCAGGGGCTGGCTGCCTTGGGAGGTGTGCCCTGTTGTACCCACATCAGGCCCGAGGGGCTGTGCCAGCCCACTGTTCCAGCATTGCTGAGACATTGTGGGTGAGAGGGAGACTTAGGAAAAAGGATTAAATAGCTTGCTTACAGAAGAGTCACTGGGGCTTAAGGGTAATACAGGCATATGGTAAAAAAAAATCATGCACATTTATATTCTAGACAAAAGAACACCTAGGAAAAAATGAATCTCCATACACCTTAACTCCGACTCCCAGACCCTTGACTGCCTGTTGCTGAAACCACGGCTGTTGTAGTTTCTTATGCAGCTTCCAGAGATACTCCGTGCATATAGAGGCTTATGTGGATATACACAGACATGCCCTTTGGACTCGTATTTCACACATTGACAGCGTATGGTAGCCAGCAATAGGCTGGAGCTGGCTGTATCAGGTTACAGGAGCCAACTGGGAAATTTCCAGGAATTTCATGAGCTGGCTGTTAAACATAGCTATGATTAAAATTTAAATTATAAGACTTCGGAAGAAGAGGCAAGATGGCAGCCGAGTAACAGCTTCCTTGCGGCTGGGCACGGTGAGACTGGGGAGAGAGGACTTCAGGCATCTCTGGCAGGTGGGATCTACCCAGGAACTTCCCCTTGGGGCCACAGGGAGACAGCGTGAGGCTTCTGGACAC